>JAPQLA010000008.1:22090074-22110259 GCA_029822935.1 Naso vlamingii | reverse complement strand
TTTAAAACCTCCCCCCAAAAAATTAAATATTATGACTTGAGTGCTTTATCTATCTATCTATCTATCTATCTATCTATAGATAGAGATAGATAGATAGATATAGATATAGATTTATCTATATAGATATAGATAGATAGATAGATAGATAGATAGAGAGAGAGAGAGACAATTAACTGTTGTGCGCTAATGCACATTTTAGGACCCAATTTCTCTTTCTAACAGGGATTTGGAAATTTCATTTTTGCAAAACTTTTGTCAAATCCTGTTGGAAAGATCAATCCTAAATTCAATGTGTGGAACAGATTTTTGTGTGATTAAATGTTCTAGTTAATACCCACATCTAGGTATATCAAATAATTCACAGTACCAAAGAGTGTGCACGACTTACATGTGGACTACGACTGCAAAAAGTGTTGACATTAGCACAATACAGACTGAACATGTGAACTACCCTTAAAGATGTCAGTGAATCTATACCTTTGTAGTTTCCTAAAAAAGATCAGTTGTATTTGCGTTACGTTGGAACAGCAGGCAAAACATCATGTCGTTTGTTTACAGTTGGATTTAATCTTAATCCAATAAGAGCTGTCTTCCATTGCTTTGGTTTAATGGATTTATTGAACAAGCTTTTGACAATATAAATATCAATTTCATAATGTGAGCTCCAGATAATTCAAATGCATTGCTGTCATGCAGATTATCTTGTGTTTCACAAATAATGAGATTAAAAGCCAACACTCCGCGGTCAGACTTGTCACTTCAACACGAGTCGGATGAAATGTTTAAGTCGCCTTAAGTGTCATATTATATCCAGACACATAATCACTGCAGGATTACAGGATTATTAGCACCCACGCTGAAAATGAACTAAATAGGCAGTAAAAACAGTTTTGCAAAAAAATAATACAGATGTTAATACCCAGTTTGGTGAATTACTTATTTGTCTCAGCACTGCCACAGGGACGAAGCAGATTTTATATTGTGAGCAGTTCGAGCTGAAAGAAATGTATCATTAACTTAGATAATGTCTCACATGTGGGCTACAAGTGTACAAACCAATACCTAAAATATATTTACTGAAATGTGTGGTACCACTGTTATTTTTATTTTTTAGTTACTGGGAGTCCCAAAAAGTGTTTTGGCATTATGCAAAGAGACTTCTTTGATGCAGGTATTTAATTCTGACGGGCATGTGAAAATACAAAACCATTTTCTTCTCACTCTATAATGAGAGCAATTATGTAGAGACATTTTATGTAAGACTGTGTTACTCTGTGTAATCTCATTTATTTGAGTAATGCTGAGGTTTAAAAAAGCTTGATGGCTGAAAATTATTTGCCAAATGACAAAGAAACTGCAGCTGCGCACAGAGGTAAACAATGTGTTTTGAGTTTCTCTGTGTTCTAAAGTCCACATGAAACCACAGTATCCGTATTTCTTCATAATCCTGTACAGCAGTAGTATTGATCGTGCCTCTTTTTTTGTGTACGTGATGAGTGTGCAGACAGGGTGCGTTTCAGAAAGTTCAGATAAGTCCAAGCAGCAGGGATTTTAAAGCCAAAACTGCACGCATCTTGACTCAGACCTTGCCATGTGTTCACGCACTCCCTGGACTACATGTTTCTTGCCCACCTCTATGATCTGTCAGCCGACAAGATGTTCGGTGTCTGGTATTCGGTAATCTTATTATTAATTCAGAAGATAAAAGACATCTGTGTGATCAAATCCAAAATGTCTCTAAATAGCTTTATAGAAAAATGCACAAGCAAGCAGAGAAAATGTTTACATTCTGATTCTGAAGTTTTCTTAAAATGCAAAATTAACTGCAGTTATTTTTATTAAAAGCTGTTACAATTGACCACAAATTCTTTTAGAAGTATAAACCAGTAAGGCTTGTCTGTTGATTTTCCAGTTCAAAGTCGGATAAATAAACAGGATCACTTACTAGATAACTGCAATAGTTTCAGTCTGTGTCCTTCTTACATCAGTTTGGAGTCTCTTCATGCTAAATCATGCCATGTCATTTATTAGCTCACAAAAATTCTGGTACCTAATCTGGACTGGCGGATTAATTTAATTGTCACCATGATTTTATGTTTTTCTTGGCAATCCTGTACTCTGTACATAAGCAGCTAAAAGCATATTTTTCTAATCTCTGACCTATTTCCTTCACAATGTAACTTCAAAATGTAAACACTGACCAATCCCGTTTATAGGTTGATCATTCAGAGAGAATTACAATGGCCTCTGAACCCGCTGCCTCTTTGGTAAATGTGTTAACCCGAGCTGAAGTAGAACAGTGAATAGCATCAATTATATTGTGTCTGTTTTACATTAATGAAATAGAAAAACTTTATTTTACTTGTGTGTAAGTAAAATCAAAGAAAGTACGTTTACAAATAAAAGTGAAAGTAACCAGGTAAATAAAAGTCAGAGTTAACAGTAGCTTCATATATTTTCTGTGGTGTAACCTGAAAGTGACACAAAGCCTGAACTGTCAGAAACTTTTCTTTTTTGAATTTGTCGAGTTTCTGTATGTGTTTGTTTTCATGGTCGGCCCTTAACAACAACATCTCCTAAACCCAAACCTGTTGCTTTTTAAAATTAAATTTGAAGAAAATGAAGAAACCTTGCTTGTTGTTGAAAAAGCATTATGAATCCCAATAAATGCACGTTGTCACCATAAGGCTTATCCCATCTTTATTGAACAGGAACTCTAATCAATATGGCTGAGTATAGCCGGTGTCGGGGATAATACATGTATTGACTGAAACAGATCACGCCGTGCGTCGCTCTGCGTGTCGCATGCGTGTCTCACACTGTGGAGACACAATATTGATTTTGCAAATTAGAGCCGTTCTTTTTATTTTGTAAGATTTCATTATAAACAGCATGGCATGTTGATGATGTAATGTTATTAATTGAATTACAGTGTATTTTTAGACCAGAAGACGTCCCCTTTTTGTGTTTAAGTGCAGTTTAAGAGTCGAGAGCATCATTTTACAACACAAAGTTGAAGAATAAAATACAGTTGAAGCTTCCATAAAAATTACAGTAATATATAAATGATTATTAAGTTCACAAAAATAAAAACTACTTTTCACATTTCAGTGCAAAATAGAAGTTGAGAAATGTCACAGGTTGAGGATAAAAGCTGTCTTTTAGTCTGATACTTCTTTGTTTCTTTCCAGAGGGCAGCAGAGTGGTCATGCTGCGACTGTGGTGAATGTTGTTTTTTAAAATCTTTTGGGCTCTAAACTGTCACCTCACCTTGCTGATGTCACTGCTGCTCGCTAAATGAGCACCTGTGATGTTCTGGACTGCCTCCCTGTCCAGGGCCGTAAACGTCATGCCAGTTTGTGTACTTTAAATTGCTTCAATGTAAAAGCTGACAAAAAGTTTTCCTAAGTTTTCTGATGAAGTGAATTTGTTTATGACCTTTTTTTTTTTTATACCATGCATGAGTTTTTAGACGTCCATGTCAGGTTCTCTGAGAAGTTAACTCTCAGGAGCCTAAGGAATAAAATGCAGGAATAAATAAGAAATGAAAAAACTAAAAAGGAAATAAATTTCATTTTATTAATTACAGTATTACTAAGCATAACTAGGATGTGTTTTTATGTGCATTTTATTAAAAATATTGCTAATTCAAATATTCTGGATTTGATTTGCCCAGCAACCTAAATTAATTAATTTTGCTCAACAAGAAAGTGTTGTTTTTATAAGTACTTCCCACATTTAAACACTGTTAAGTACTCAGTGGTTCTTAAAAATAAATACATTAAATATGCACACGTCTTAATGTTAATAAGTCAGACTTATGTGTGTAAAACTCAAAACCCTTCGTAAAATCTTCTTAGTGTCATAACATTCACTAAATAGTTGGCAGGAATAATTGTACGGCACTGACCTAAGTGAGCTTATTTGCGGATTCTTTTTAAAATACCGGATCAGCGAGGAGGTTAATGCACAGAGGTTAAAGTCGAAAGGGTTGGAAAAGGTATCATGCTTAAGAGAACTGACTAATTCCCACATGATATGAGAACTTTCGTCAAAAGGCTTTTGAAGTTTTGGTTTTCCTGGAACTTTTCTTCGCTTTATTCAGAATTGTTTGGTGAATGTAACTACGTAGATACTACTTGCTGTAGGTGCAACATGCGAGGTCTTAATCTGTCACATCGTCACTGTCTGTGGCCCATCGAGGATTTGTGGAGTGTAAGATTAGAGCTCTGCGTCGTCATAAATCTCTGCTTCCCAATTCGGCCGGGTGGTGGCGGGTGGGGCAGTTTGTAGGTGTAGTCTGTGGTCTGTGGATTTGGTGGGTAAATCGTTTGTGCGTCTACGTAGGGTCAGCTTCTGTAGACTTTATTCAACTTCTAATTGTCAGATGTCTTGATGCTGCTTCTTAGCTTTGATTTGTTTTTTTAAAACTTGCTTTTCTTTTTTGAGAACCAACAATATTTGGAGTTGAAACTTTTTTATGGTGCTCTGCTGTGGCTCTACATGATGAACTACTGCATACCAGACATGTATGAGATGCCTCACGCTGGGATGGGAGGCTACACGGTGCAGAGCGGTGGGGAACCCTGCATGTACCCAGGTGAGGGGCCTGGGTTCGGACACTATGAACCCCAGCCGCTGCACCATCCGCCCTGCATGGAGCAGGCTTGGCCTCCCAGCCAGCACTACTCTTGCTCATACGCTGGGGGTCCTCCCGTCTTTAAGAGCGAGTTTTGCAGCGTGGATATCCCTCTCAGTCATTTCCACCCTCAGCCTGAATATTTCCCTGAGATCAAACCGGACTTCTCACACCTGCAGTGGATGCAGGGGGGGCATAAGAAAGGTACAGGCAGAATTTACTGACTGATGAACTGTTTCTGTGTTTGCTTGTGGACTGTGTGTGAAGACTTTGTTCCATGTTTCTTTCATTTGCCTTGTATATTCTTGTTAATTAGTGGTGACTCCTTCTCCATTAATGACTCTGTGATGGTTGGGATTTTCAAATTAAGTCTGATGAGCATGAACTCAAGTCTTAAGACTTCACGCGGTGAGATGCAGGACATTTTAAGTGTTTGACTGAGCCGGGCAGGAGTTCCTTATTGATTGATGGGGAGGCAACAGAAGGCTGATGCGAAAGGAATCATTGCTTTCTTAACAAAAAAGGTATTGATCAGCTTGTAAACCGCCAACTCTGGAGTCTGTCAGAGGTCAAAGCTCTGAACTCATTAAGCCAAATCCCGAAATTGGGCCAAGTTTTAAGTCAGTGAGTTAAGGACAAGCAGCGGTGCTATCTGTGGAAGTCGGTGCTAAGTTTAACTGCATGTTTATCGTGGCCAAAAGAGTTCATTATAATAACATTATTGCAGTATTTCTACAAAATCTGAAAAAAAAATAATGCTTGTAATGCTAACTTTGTTTTTTGTGTGTGTGTGTGTTTGTGTGTGTTTTCTCTTTTTTCTGGCAAATGGATTAAAATCCAAGTACAAGTGTAGGGGAGTGGAGAGAGTCTGTAACCATAACTGTACAAAACCAACAAAAAGAACAATTACATTTGATGAATTTGTACATTCCATTATTTATTTATTTAACGTGGAAATACAGAAACAATGGTGCTGTAACATTTAATCATGCACAAATCTTAGATGCACTGCATTTAGTGTTTACAGCAAAATGCTAATTTGCAACACATTTATATATTTTATACCAGCTGGCAATAAGCATTGAGGTGCATTTGCGCCCCATACTATGCCAAAGCAAGAACCGGAAGAAGGTGAAACTATTTATCAGGCACTCTATCATTATCACAATATCAATATTTGATTTTTTAACATTATCATTAGTACCTGCATATCAGAACACTGTGATTCGTGATACTATTACTAGAAGTACCTCTTAATTTCCAAGTTCATTTCAGGTCAAAGCGAACTAAAATCTTATTGAAATTATGAGGAAAAACATCTCAGAGCCCCACAGTGTTGATGAAAAATATAGAGTTTAGGCAGCAAATTTGGGGATCTGTTTTTTCACACAATAAAATCTAAGATTAGGCATTTGTTCTTCTTTCCAGGGTACATTCCAAGTTACCTAGACAAGGATGAGCTCTGTGTAGTGTGCGGGGACAAAGCCACAGGCTATCACTATCGCTGCATTACCTGTGAAGGTTGCAAGGTAACACCAGTGAGCTTTGATTTGCTGCAGCTCATTCTGTGAATATTTTCCAGGCATCTCTGAGCATGTGCCTGTCTGCTCTTAGGGTTTCTTCAGGCGGACAATCCAGAAGAATCTCAACCCTACCTATGCTTGTAAGTACGAGGGGAAATGTGTCATCGACAAAGTGACCAGAAACCAGTGCCAGGAATGTCGCTTCAAGAAGTGCATTGCGGTGGGAATGGCAACCGACTGTAAGTTTTTTAGGCTGAGATAATCTCACTGATGCTGTTTTGTCGGCTTCTTGTATAGCTTGATTGTTTCTTTAAATGTGTCAACCAACCCAGTGACCACAAATGAATACTTAATGTTTTTTTTCTATATTTATAAGCAAAATTATTTAGTGAACAAGTGAGAAATAACTGAAATAACAAATCAAAATTAGATTAAATCATTAGTTCAGTTATTAAGCATTTTCTGTGAACATTTTGATACCTAGACATTTCCCCTCTCTTCCTTCTTCCTGTCCACTCTCATTTTCTTGTTTTTTGTTTGTTTTGTTTTTTCTGCTCCTGCCCCCTCTTTTCCACTCAGTGGTGTTGGACAACAGCAAGAGGCTGGCCAAGCGGAAGCTAATCGAGGAAAACCGGGAGCGCCGTCGGAGGGAGGAGCTGCAGAAGACAGTGTGGGACCGACTGGAGCCCACCCAGGAGGAGTGGGACCTCATCCGCATGGTGACTGAAGCCCACATGGCCACGAACGCCCAGGGCAACCACTGGAAGCAGAAACGGAAATTCCTGGTGAGTCATCCTCCTGTTCCCTCCTCACCACAGCCTTCATTGTATTGACTACCCTCCCTCATCCAGTCCAATCCCAACTCCCCATCCCCCCACTCACAGACCCAAGGGCGCCGGAAGCGGGGGGTCCACGGGGCCATTGCCCCCCCCCCCCCCTTTATCCACCTTCCCCACATTCTTTTTTAGTTGCAAATCACTGTGTCCCTGCACATGCCCTGAAACTTCAGGGCGCCAAGGTTGTTCCATCTTGTCAGAATATTCCTTTTATTTACTATTGCGTGGTTTTTAATAAGGAGAGGTTTTTGTCTTGCCTGAAATTTCTCTCAAAACAAACATTGTGCCGGCTTGCAAGGGGAGAGACGAGGTAAATAGCTCTGATTGGTTGTATGTCTATACAATTGTGTCCAGAGGCAGTTTTGATGGAGTCCGTTGACACTGCCGATTGGAAATGAACAGTGAATCCAATGGTACCAGATTAATTCTCACTTGAGAATTAGTCTGGCTGTGCCAGGCTAAATCGTAACATATCCTGATTCAAATTGCAGTGGCTGAAACTTGCTTACATGACGTGCACAAGATTCATTTGCAACATCTGAAGTCTCTGTTTCTATGTCTCTCATTTAAAATCTGAATCTCTCAAACTGCATGAAAAAAACATCCAAACAAGCTATGTGTGAGTAACTTCAATGTAAAAAACAAAAGAGACAGAACAGATAACAGAGCAAAGTGCCAGATCCAATCAAGTAGGTGCCGGTCCTCATCTGGGAGGTCCTAGAGTCGGCTCCAGCTCCAGCATGCTCCGGCACAAATTAAGTCCTGGCAGACACCCATGATGAGAGACTGCTCCAGCTAATCCTGGCTCACACAGAACCAGGACAGTGCGGGTAAGAGATGTCGCCTGTGCATGTAGGACCTATTTGTAGCCTAATCCTTGCGAGTAAAAGGAGCCAAGTGTTGAGGTTCCGTGCAAGCACAGGTAGGAAAAAACAAATCAAGTTGGTTGCTATTGCAACTGTACTTCTGAGTGAAATGATTGTTTCTTAATTGGACACTTACGCCTACAGGCCAAACCTGTTCATCACGCACAGGCAACTAGCCAATCAACACACTTTTTAAAAGTTCACATAAATTGTAAGCTACACACACATGCACCTCTGAAATGAATCTGGCGCCCTTGCACCGATCCCTCCCATGTCATACCCCTGTCTCCTCCTCGTCTACCTCAACCACTGTTCCACTGTTCCCTGTGTTAATATGTCCATGTGTTTTTTGTCTATCTCCTTGTAGAATGGAGAGAGTTAGCTGGACGATGGAGAAAAGTGTGTTCCTCAAGGCAGCAGCGCTAATTTATAATGGAACCTCTTATTCTTGTCTTTTTTTCTTGTCTTACCAAGCAATGATTCTTAATCACTGACACTAATAACTTGCTTCTTTTCGTGGTTTTTCATGTCTCTCTCTTTCTGTTTGTAGCATTTGATTTCACACCTCACCCCTTTTTTGACTAATTTTGATTTCTTCTGTGTTAAAGTATACTTGCTCTATCCAGATTGAAAGTCCGTCTCAACTGTTGACTTGGGTTTCTATGACACGATCAGAGAGAACACTCGTACACTAAAATAAAATTGTATCAGTACGTTTATTTAACCAGCGTGGAGAGTGGCAGTTTTGTGTTATTGGGAGGAGTTTTTATTCAAGGTTACCATTTTTGAGGAATTTAACTTCAAATTTGGAAATTTTGTGAGGATTCAGGAAAGTGACATTGTTTAATATTCTACAAAAGTCACTTTACACGCATCTGTTTCGCTACTTTTGCGCTGTCATCATGTTACCTGGTATTTAGCCAGATTGTACCAGAAAGTAATTGATAATTAATAATTGAACAAAGTTTGATTGGTTTAAGTGACACAAATTTTCCATCAAGGCCAGAGGGTTTTGTTTCAAAAGTCGTCCGTTATTTACAACATAATAATACTTTTCAGGGTCAATCGTTGTTCGAGTGTTCCTGAGGACCTGTTTGAAATCGTAGTCCTGAGCTTGAATCTCACCATAGAAACCCATCTTGGATTTCTGTCCTCACCTGTTTTCTATCTGCACTTTCATCTGTCCTCAGTTTTAACTTGTTTTCTTTTTAGTTGGCTTGACACGGGTTCTTCATTGAAACTTCACGATTCCTGTTGATTATCCAACAGGTCGAGGAAGCTATGCTTCTTAATGAAATAACATGTAATTTATTCTATACTTCTGACCAGAGTGCAGCGGGGGTGAAGGAAACTAAGGTAAGACACAGCAGACATATGAGCGCTACACATGTGTAATATTGTGTATCAGTTTCTGCATCACATTGCCAGATAATTCAAAAGTAAACCAGCCTTTGTATGTCCTACCTTGAAAGTGATACTTCACAGCAAAATTCGGTTAATTGTATCAATTACTCACCTATAGATGTCTTGAAATGAAAAAAACTTTTTTTTTCTTTCCAGCGTTCCTCCACGATAAACAGGTTTTTTTTGTTTGTTTGTTTTTTCCAAAAATGCAAGCTATTTACTTTTGTTGCTGTTGCTGGCAGCCTATGGAGATAAAAACTGTTAAAAACCATTCACTCACTCATTATTCGCTATATAGTGTTTATCATATAGGGAATGACTGAACAAAATTTCGGACATCATACTAAATTTTTTCAAAAATCACTGCGTCAGTAGATGCGCTGAATGTTCGTGCAATGCAAGTAAGTGTGCCCAGCATCATCCAGCGCTCAGCAGGAGGATGTGTGGAGGTTGTGTTGATGTTGCATATTAAATTTTTCAGTGTTAAAAATTCCAAGGATGTGAAAGTTTGGTTTTGTCAACTGTGCCCTGATCGTAATCTGTAACAGCCCACGACCAATTTACCTAACAAACTCACAAACTAGATCACTCGTGAGCTAACGGCTAATTAGCTATCAGTGGCTTAAGCTGTTAAGTGTCTAATAAGACAACTTTGGTTAATTTACTGACCAGCTTCTATTAGATAACATGCTAACTGACAAACCAAACCCTAATGGCTTTTGGTTACTTCTTCTCCTTCGGACATAGACAACCGCATTGCATTGTGGTATACAGGAGTAAAATGTAGGATGCATGGTATGCACACTCATGTACACACATGGTATGTACGCTGTGTATTGTGGGTATTTTATAGTGCAATATATAGTGAATGAAATTAACTGCAGAGAATTTTGAATGGCACTACAAAATGGCGAACACACTATATAGTGCACTATTTCTGTGATAGGGAACGGTTTTGAACATAGCCAAAACAAAACATCAAAACCGTAAACTCTCAACATCTTTGTGTGTTATAATGCAAGTCTTCTTTATCGTGTCGTAGGCTCAATGCTTCCAAAACACTTTGATTTTGGCTAAAAAGCCGTTAAATCCAATGCATCTCATCCAATGCTTTCAGTTGGGTTTTATGGTTTGTCTAAACATCGGTGAACTTCGTACTGAATTAATATGGTTCCGCCTCTCTCTGCACCAGATATTTCATTCACTTATCCTTATATTCTTTTCTTAAAAAATACCAAAAACTTATCACAAACTTGTTATCGAAGAAAAATGGCTGGTGCAGAGAGAGGCGGAACCATATTTTTTCAATCTGGAGTTCGCTGAGGTTTAGAATAAGCATAACACGCAACTTAAACTGTTGGATGGGATGCGTTGGATTCAGTAGCTTTCTGGCCAAAATAAAATGTTTTGGAGGTATTGAGCCTACGACACGATAAAGAAGACTTGCATTATAACACACAAAGATGTTGAGAGTTTACGGTTTTGATGTTTTGAAACTATATCTCCATATGCTGCCAGCAGAGGCAGCTAAAGTGAGTGGCTTGCATTTTTGGAAAAAACCCATTTACCGTGGAGGAACGCTGGAAGGAAAAAAAATTCTTCATGTCAAGACATCTAAGGGTGAGTAATTGACAGCATTTTTGCAGTGAAATATCACTTTAAGCTCTTACATGTGACTATCAATGCTTCCCACACATCACCTTACCTTTAACTTGTTTCATCCGTAACGCTAAGTTCAGTCCTGTATTAAATGAAACTTTTGATTGGCTGTTTTACTTTTGGGTTCAAATTTTTTTTAAAAACAGTTCAGACACTGACCCTCTCTCTCTGTCATTTCAGCCTGAGGATATTGGTCAAACATCAATGGTCAATGCACCTGAGGGAAACAAAGTGGATATAGAAGCCTTCAGTCAGTTTACAAAAATTATCACCCCTGCCATAACCCGAGTGGTGGACTTTGCCAAAAAACTGCCTATGTTCTGTGAGGTAAGTGGAGCTAATTTGAGTTTACAAATATAAAGAAAATTCGATAACACTTGATTTGGATCATCCACCTACAGATAGTTTATAGAGTATTTGTATTATTTCAGCAACATTTAAGTTGACATTCAGTAATGTCAGTAAATAATAAATAAATTAAACCGTTTCACCTAACTCAGATTAGTTAACCATTTCATTAATCTTGAACATTCTGAAAACTTTCGGAATGGAATTCAGAAAACATTCGGAAAATGTTCAAGAAGTATTCAACAACGTATATTAAAATATTAAACAATGATGACAGCAATATTATCAACAACTGATATGTTGTTGAATTTTTGCAAATACTATCTGTAGGTGGACTGTCCAAATAGATTGTGATTGAGACATCTTCCTCATCTAACAGCAGCAGGAGCTTCCAACATGTATTTGACTCTCTAATGCTGCAGTCACATTACAGTGGATTCACAGTAATGCCAACATAATGCCAACATGCAAGGCCATTGTAACAGTTAATCGTTCACAGATCAGTTACACCATAATTGTAAAGTAAGTAACAATGAAGATGCAGTTAAAAAAAAAAAAAAGTACACAACACACAATAAATTTGCATTGCCAAATAAAGACAACTCTCAACCCAAAAAATGACTGTCTGCCGCTGCTCAATTGGTATGATTTTACTTTCAGTCCTATACAATTAAACAACTAGAAGCCACTGCTTCAAAGTAAAAGCACAACAAGGTTTTGAAGTTGTAGAAATGAGATTCATTCGGTTTTATTTCTGGACCACTCTAGAATGAGAACATTATGAAATAAAAACTATTATTAATGTTAATCTCTTGATAAAACATTTGTTCTTAGGGTGATTTATTGCAAATGCAGATGTATTTATTCAGTTAGCAGTCTGACTAGTTAGCTAGTAAAAAGTTAGTTCTGTTAATTTAAGTTGCTTATTTATTTCTGCTAGATTTCAGTTTTTCAAGGTTTTTATTAGTTATTTCCTAATTTAACCAGCAGTTATGTGTTAGCTGTTCAAAAAAAAAAAAAAAGCTGTTTGCTTTTGCTAATTCAGCAATATTCATCTACTAATGCTTATCGTATCTTTCTCGAATCAGCTGCCTTGTGAAGACCAGATCATCCTGTTGAAAGGTTGTTGTATGGAGATCATGTCCCTGCGAGCTGCTGTTCGCTATGATCCAGAGAGTGAGACCCTCACGCTAAATGGCGAGATGGCGGTCACGCGGGGTCAGCTTAAGAATGGAGGCTTGGGCGTAGTCTCAGATGCCATCTTTGACCTTGGCGTGTCGCTGTCCTCCTTTAACTTGGATGACTCTGAGGTGGCTCTTCTACAAGCCGTCATCCTACTTTCATCTGGTAAGTACACACTGATGCAGAGTCTCATCACACGAATGTTTCTGTCTTATTTTATCAGATTAACACAGGCTACTTGTTGCATAATAACTAAACAAAATAAACAAATTATCATTTGTTCCCATACTCATTTTTCTGAGGCAACATCTGTCACTTAATGCTAGCATAACTAACAATGCAAACACCAATGTATTTTAAGAGAATTCAACTAGAGAACATCTAGAGAACAGTGAAGCACAACTTTCAGACAACGAAAACAGTAGTTCATTATGGGACTGTACACAACAACAAAACAAAAAATAACCAAAACATCAGCCTCATCCTAAATCACTTCCTGCTGTCCGGTTTTCCTTGGCAATGCTTTGTTCTCTCCTGCACAGATTGTGCAAACAGTATTTTTCTGACATGAAATCCATAAAATAGACACAAAATGCAGTCAATTAATCACCATAATCATTTTGAGGAGCTTTGTCCAACTAGCTTGGTTTGGGCTCCATGCTCTGCATCTCATTGGAGATCAATACTGCTCTGCTGTGTGTTGCACATGTAGGCATGACATGAGGATAACCTGCCCATCTGTCTTAGCTGACACACTTACAGTCGCCTCTGAGGTTTAATCAATACCATTCTAAAGACTAGAAGGTTCAAATCAATTTATTAATTTTTCATTTCAAAAGATAATTGCTTCTATAAAGTGACAATTTTTGTCATTTTTTAAAAATACCTTTATTTGCAGTTTATACTAGAAAAGCTTCAGAAATTAAACGTTCCATTGAATAAATAAATAAATTTAATCATGCATACAACATCTACATACAACTGATATTATATTCCTGCCATCCATTATATTTCTATATTTTGCTATCAAGCTACTTACATAGTACAGGTCAGAGATGGTACAAAGTCATTGTTTGGAAGTCACAAGTAAGTCTTAAGTCTTTCTTTCAAGTCTCAAGTCAAGTCCAAAGTCTTAAACTTTGAATTTCGAGTCGTAAACAAGTCATTAGCACTCCTTCAATTTACTAAATTTACACAAATCCTGAATTGTGCTTTTTTTAAATTTTTTTTTTTATGATTTGCTTCTTAAAATAATGTTAAGATCAGAGGACAATGTAACCCACTCTTCATGGTTTGTTCTTTAACTTGATTGGATGTTGTCGGATTCTTCAAGCAAAGTGGATTCTTGAAGACAAAGTGTCAACTTGCTGAGAATGAAAAGTGTTAATTGATTCAGGAAATGAAGGGAAATATGCTGATTCACGGTGGAACACTTTTTAAATAACATGCATTTAAATTTCAAGTATTTTGAAGTCAAAAGGCTCAAGTCCAAGTGATGTCACATGTCACTGGTGTTTAAGTCCTAGTCGAGTTCAAAGTCTTTTATGATATTGTCGAGTCTAAAGTCATCAAATTTGTGACTGGAGTCTGACTCCAGTCCAAAAAATATATAAATGATTTATTAGTGAATCTGTGAAATGATTCAATTTTTTAATTGCGATTAATTGCTGAATTTCAGTAGTTAATCGTGATTAATCACATTTTTTTACCACATGTTTAAAATTCTATTATTTTGCATTTCACAAAAGTTTTTAAGTTCACATTAACAACATAAAGCACTTCTTACCAGTGTATTTTTACTGGGGATCAAATGCCAACTGGAGTACATCTCTTGGGCAAGACTGGTGCAGTAACAAGGAAGAGACGGACAGAACTCACCCACCGCTATTTAGCTTGGCTTAAACACTAGTACTCAATGGGAAGTGCTGGCCTGCCTCGGCCTAAAGTCATCAGATAAACTTTCCAGCAACACCAAACGGCCCTGTGTGCTTGTTGTGACCCATTTACTTACCACGTTATATTATTTTTACACTCAGATTTGCACTTTATGTAATTTAATTTTTTTAATAGATTTTTTGTTTGTTGACCAACTTAAATTAACATCTGTGGTGGTTTGCACATGTGCCCTTGGGTGAACTTTTGGTATATTAAATTCTAAAATTAAATAAAGTGCTATTGTAAGTCTAAAAAAACTATAACATTGTTGAAAATTGTATCTGATGACTTTAGGAGGATGCAAGCTAGCACTTCCCACTGACTGCCACTATATGAGCTAAACTAATTAGGTGGTTGAGCTCTGCCCGTCTCTTCCTTGTTACTGCACGCACAGTCAAAAGAATGGGATCTATCTTCTTGTCTCGAACTCAGGAGGAAGGCAAATAACAAAAAGAGAAAGAAAAAACAAGCCATTCAGAGGCGTACTGTTGTCATTCTTCTGCAGGTAGAAAGCAGGAAACCACTGCTGCAATCTGACTAAGGGTACGTCAAATGGACAAATGGCGGCATGTGATTAACGCGATTAAAAAAAATCAATGCATTAATCGCGGCCTTTTAATCAATTGCGATTAACTTTCTCTCACAACATTTGTTTCCTCCCATATTGTGTCAAGATTTACACTCAAAATCCCGACAGTACACAGACATTTTCATAACAACATTGTCGCCGTCTTTTTGTCATCAGATCGGTCGGGCCTGAGTAGTGTGGAGCGAATCGAACGTTGCCAAGAGGAGTTCCTGCTGGCCTTTGAACATTACATCAACTACCGCAAACACAAAGTGGCACATTTCTGGCCCAAGCTGCTAATGAAGGTGACGGACCTGCGGATGATCGGCGCCTGCCACGCCAGCCGATTCCTTCACATGAAAGTGGAGTGTCCCACCGAGCTATTCCCTCCTCTCTTCCTGGAGGTCTTCGAGGACTGACCAGTGGATTTTAATGTATTTGCGTGCGTGCATATATATGTGTGTGTGTGTGGGTGTGTGTGTGTGTGCGTGCGAGCGCTTGTGTGTGTGTGCGTGTGTACGTCAGCGCCTGGGAACCCTGGTGGTCTCAGGGGTGGAACCAGCAGAAGGCCCGTCATAATGACCTTACTATTAGCACTACTGAGTGTCACTTCATTCCATAGTGTAGGAGTAGCTCTCTGCTCTAGTTCTGGATGGAACCATTCCTTACAGTGCGGGTACATGTGAATAGCATTTTGTTCCTTTTTTTTGGTTTGTTTTTGTTGTTGTTATTGTTGTGAATAACCTCTCACCTCGGATTTTACTCTAGATTTTTTTGTGTTGATGATTGTACAGTTGGTATAATGATAATTTTATCACACTTTTCATTCATTCAAAACCATGCAAATGTTGTATTTTCCTTCCTTTATGTTGAAAAACTCAAAATGGCTGCTCATCCAGTACACAAAATAAGACATCGTTAGTGATCCGTTAGCCTTCCTTTCACCTGCTTGACTTTATTGGACCCATTTGTCGGTTAATATGTATATTAACTGTCATTTAGTCAGTCAACCATTTGGTGAGTGTCTGAACTGTTCAGTGTCTCACCATCATACTGTGACCTGACCCATTAACAGCGACACTCACTCTAATGGACAGCAGCTCACAGGTCTCTCTGTTAGTCTCTCGGTTGCCACACATCACAACCGTGCGTCGTAATGCTGCGTTCCAGAGATGCTGGAAAAATCTGAAACTGAAACTCAAGGCTGAATAAGAATAAGAAACTCTGAATGAGAAACTTGGACAGGATTTTGCAAAATTACCTTTTCCAAGATGCTGTTATTTGACAGGGCAGCATACACTGTTAACACTACACAACAATACTGGTAAACCTGTTTGTAATTCTCAAAACACACAAGCTCATTTTTCTGCTCAATACTTACCTTTGTGGTGAGTTGCTAAAATGGAATATGAAATGTGAATGTACTGTGCTACCATGCAAATATTGCTGAATATCATGAACAATTTTAGATGTTGCACTACAGTCACATATTAGGGCCACTGTAAAAGAGAAGCACATTTTATTTATAAGATGACAGGTGGTGGTACTATGAAGGAGGAAAACGTCATTGCGTTGCACTTTGGACAAAAGCGAGCAAGTGGATGCAAAGAAAATTTATCGTAACACCTAAATTTGAAATATGCAAGAAATATCTAGAAATTTAAAAAAGCACATATACATAATATGTCGCTGCATGTGGAAAACATCGAACAAAACTCCATTCAACTTAATGTCCAAAGGATATCTTAAAGTTCAGTCATGATGAGGTCACAGCAGTTTACATGTGATTCACTGAGCATCTATCAATTTAAATGTAAACTGTCAGAGATTTGTTGTCCTGTTTGCAAAAGAAAAGAATCATATAAAATCGAAGGCAAATCATAAACACTAGAATGTGTGGATATGGCTTTGAGGAGTAATGAAATGAGGCATTATTTCTGAGATTATGTTCAGTGTTTATGTTTGCCAAACAAAAAAACAGAGACTATGTGTCTGTAACACACATATGTGACGTGTGTATTTAGGCTTACTTTGCGTCTTACCAAGCTTCAACTAAAACAGCTAGATTAGGATTCTTTTATAACAAATACAGAAGTGCAATGATAATATTTTCATCTCATGTGAAAGTAAAATTTTGAAAATTTTTGGTTTTGGAGGACTAATAATAATTAACAAGTGATTAACTGAATAATCAGCAGTTTAAAGTGACTATGAGGAACTTTTAAGTATTTATAAAACATTCTTATGATGATAAATTTCCTGTAACAACAGAGGAGACCCTCAGCGAAAAGACTGCTATTTTTCTGTAGTTACTATTAATGCCCGTAATCGGGTCCGAATCCCTGTGAATTCAGGCAAAACTTTTTTTTTTTTTTTTTGGTTACATTTCGTTGTTCTGTGCAATGATAATAACATAATTATATTCTCTGCCTACGGCTGTTAGTTTGCACTCTAGCAGGTAACGTTAATGCAAATGGCTGTGTAACGTTAGCCTACAGAAAATAGAGGTCATAGGTCTCGGGGACATTACTGCCATACAACTGGCTCATATCTTATTTCTCAGTCACATATAAATACATTACCTCATCACCATCCATCCTGCTGTCTCTCTTTCACTCGCTTTCAAAACAAATGCACGTGTTGCCGGTGTTATGCCGAGTTCTGCCTGCCTGGCACGTGCTACCAAAGATCTTTACAGTAAGCGCTTGTGCCACTACCGCTTTTGTCCAAAGGGGCCGCTAGAATCAACAAAAACTGGAAGTTCCTTGCATTCACTTTAATGGAAAAAAATTAAAATAATTGTAAACAAATGCATTATTTATGAGGCCGCCCTTTGAATGGCAGATTATTGCAGGGCACAAATTTTGCTTCTTCCATGGTCCTAATATGCTAATATGTCGTAGCTGCATTTAAAAAAGAAAAAAAAACTATGAGAGGAAAATCTTACCGTATTGTGTCCGTGTTTCTTGCCTTCGTTTTTACAAAAATGGATCATGGACCCACAAAGAGATTGTAATTCCAGCCTCTTGCTGGTGATTTTGACTTCCATCCTTGAGAGGAACGCAGCAGTAGCATAAAAAGAGCTTGTTTTTTTTTTATTGCCAGAGACAGGTCAGGAATAACTAAAGCACATAATGACACTGATGTCAGGAAAAGACAATCATATAGTACTTGTTTTTGTGTAACAATGCCACTTGCTGTGCCAAAACCAAGTGAATGATGCCCTCCTTATATTGAATCCCTGCCGGGCTTTTATAGTGATACTAAGACTTGACTGGTTATGCTAGTTAGTGCATGCCGCTCACACAGTGTCATCCTTCTGACTTGTGGGTTCGTCCATGTTTGCAGCTTCTACAATACAACCTCGATGAGTTTTAGGTGTTTTCTCTCAGACATGTTGCCGCACAAAGTCCCACATCCAGTGATTTTAGGCGTTGAGGTTTTTTTGAATCTCAGTATACTGTATGTATGTTAAAACAGTGACGTCATGGTGCTATGGTGGGTTGGGGAAATGGCTGACTGAACTGTATTGTTATTTACATGCAGAAATGAAATTGATATATTTGTATAAAAGGCCCAAACCCTCTTATGATGGCATGCATATACACAAACACACAAACATGCACATGCACAGTACATACAGAATACCTGCACACATGTACATACGCGCATATATGCTTTTCCCTGGATAAGATATGGGTCGGACCCGACCACTGTGACCAATCGGTGGGTTTGGAGGCCAAGTAAGTATTGGTTGGCCTGAAAACAGTATGATTCGTCATCAGCAAGGTACACTGAGAAAGCTGGTGAGATTGTGAAAACGTAGCGCTCTTTCTTTTATCTCAGCCGGTATAATCTTTTCTGTCGTTGCTCTAAAAGCCTCTCTATGGTATTGTTGTTTGCAATGTGACAAACATTTGCTTTGTATATCTCGCTTTTTCAAGCTTCACACTACTCCTCAAAGCAGCTTGTGTTTTTTTTCTCTCTTTTCTGTGAAGTGATGCCTTTTATCAAAGCAATAGACTTGCTGCAGTGTTTTGAATGACCCGGACCTCACACACACACACCTCACAAACTGTACAGACTTAAAATAAATGCATAGACAATCAGAGGGAGAGAATAAAAGGGGGAAAAGGCACCCATGGCCGGACAGCTCGGCGAACATGTTGGGCTGTGCTGAGCCAGAGCAATTTGGAAAATTGACATTGGACATGTTTACATGCACCCCTGTTTTCAATAGTTCTGTTAATTAACACCATGTTAAGTTGATTTGCAGGAGAATTTGAAAACCTGTGACTGAGCCTGTCCGGCACAAATAATAAAACCAGTTACCAGAGTAATCCTGAGAAACATGCAGTAAAAATCGAGATGTCCTATTAGTTCGTATTCACTTCTGATTGATAGACACAGTATATTGTCCTAAAATAATGCATGACAGTTTCCACAGGCAGTGATAGAAGTGAAAAAATGTGAATTATTTGGTCAGTTACTACAACCTAGGGCTGGCTGCACAAATGTTAGACTGACCGAAAAGGACCTAGCTGCTGACAAGACGGCAACCTCTGCCTCCGCAACTGACAGGAAGTCACCCTCGTAGAAGTTTGTCTTCTTTGTGTTATTTACGTGTGAATATCTCCATTGTGCATGTCCATGGTCCACAAGTTTTTTTCAAATAATATGGCAGTTATCAGCAGGGTCTAATTTTTCTTTAAATCATAATAAAATAAAGATTATCATTCATATCATCACTAGCATTGTGGCGATCGCTAGCCAGCTGTGGTGCTAGCGACAGCCTGTGTCATAATTTCAACTTATGGTGGCTCGTCAACTACAGCCGAGCAAAGATGTTAGCATAACATCAGCAGCTAACAATACTTTGGCTAACATAACTGGCAAATAAATTTTTTCATCAACAGTTCATGTCCAGTTTACAACAAACAATGCTTCTGTCACTAGCTCAACTTGTTATGCTAACATAAATATAAAGTTGGGAACAGTAGAAAATGTATCAGTAAATTACACAGAAGACAAACGTCCACTACGGAGGTCACGTGACTTCCTGTCAGTTGCGGAGGCAGAGGTTAAGATGTCTGCCCCTGTGGTCTGCATTAGGTACTCTAGGACTGACCTTGAGTTAGTTCACTCTATTCTACTCTTAGGTCGCTTTCACACTGTCCTCGTTTGGTCCGCTTTAAACGGACCAGAGTTCGTTTCCTCAGATAGTC
>JAPQLA010000008.1:22059228-22081498 GCA_029822935.1 Naso vlamingii | reverse complement strand
TTACAGCATATTCAGAGGACAGACAGCCAGCGGATCGTGAGGAGACGTTTGCTGTACGTGACTAGTTTAGAAACCGCGTAACAAGACTTAAAATGCCTTTAATGTCTTTGAGAGGGATACATGGTTGCAGTCACCCATTACTAATGCTTGTGGGTGTTTTGTCTGCAGCTCTGCTGAAGTGAAGTGGATGACGTCACAAGTGCGCGCCACTCCGTCACTTGGTGGCATGGAAACAGAGGCCACAGTAACATGACTGAACACACGGGGCAGTTTGTGTGGTCTCATGCCCACAGTCAGCAGCTCTGCATCAGGAGTACACATGCTCTTTCCAGCCGTCACATGTCCGATGTTACCATTTGAAGTTGACGAAGACGGCAAGACCTCCTCCGTTCCTCTTACCGCACCCAACCTGAAGCCGGCTGCCTCCACCAGGCAGACCGGTATGTTGGCGTTCAACCACGTCTCCGAGAAACACATCGAGCTGCACTCCCGGTACTCCTGCTGGCTGTGACCTACCGCTGTGAGCTCGTTCCCCGTAACGATGGATGGCAGACACGGTTTGATTCTCCTCCGGTTCGTCTGCTGTCTCTCTCCGGTCTTTGCACCGGCTTTCTTCCACGCTGACGCCGCTTCAGCCGCATCTCATCTGGGTTGTTTATCGGCGGTGACCCGCTTGAACTCGGTGCTCCAAGAGCTCCTCTCTCGTACGAGTGATAACTATCATATCAGTCCAGGTAACGCACTAAAACACGTTAAGAACACAAAACTGGATTAAAAACCGACATAAAGTTAAACACTAAATGCTGCTGCTGTGACAAAAGGCTGCCACGCTCCGGGCGCCATGGCAACAAAATATTTTCACTCAGGATAAAGTATTTTAAATGAGTTTCTGGAGGCTCGAGAAGTTTCTTCCAAGAAACATTTGAGCCAAAATCATGTGATTAAATCGACTTCACCAAATGACAACCACTCAAATTAAATAATCACCTAACACGAAGAATTGCATTTATAAAATTTATTTATATAGATATTTGTCTTTACAGTTATGTATGTATGATAGTATGTTTGTATTTATATAGAAATCTATGCATACTGCAATCCTTTCACAGAGGACGACAGAAACACACATCAGCACTGTTAACACAATGACAGAAGCTCTGGATATTAACAGGCCGGACAGTCTGAATTCATCGACAGGAAAAAAAGATGGCGTCTCAAAAATACATGAACACCAGCAACTCGGCTGTCACCTGGACTCAGCTAATTTCTTTAAATTACAATCACTTCAGTGACGTTACAATCATACTTAATATGGAATAGTCCTACCTATTCAGTTTAACTACACTCAGCTAAAGCCTGTACACTTTGTAAGACAAAAATGAAGTAAATTCAAGCCGGTGGGAGTTGCTGGTGACAGCGAGAGCGTTTCCTCTGCCGTCCAGTGTCTGACAGCAACATCATGCGTCTGACTCGCCCGCTGAGCAGGTAGGAAAATCAGCATGACTGGGGACACACAGGACAGCAGACACAGAAATCTCACAAACACAGGGGTTTTTTTTAAAGGAAAAAACTGTAAAAGAAGGGAAAATCCATCTCCAAGATGTTCAGACGAGTCCAGAATGTGATTTCAACGATTCAGTGCTTCTTCACTTCCAATGATGTAGGAATCAGCAAGCCATATGTTTGATTTGTCACAATGCCCAAACAATTTAGAAAAAATGAACCGCAACTGAAAAAACGCAGCATAGCACGTAAACAACTGCATGAAAAGCCTGAAATAAGACATTAATCAGTCTTCTGCTTCTCAAATTCATTCAAATTACACAAACATTCTCGGATTCTCTGGCGACCAAGCGGGAAAGCTGGGACTCTTAGCAGCTTGTCGTCCACATTCGTCTCATTGTCGTCTGCTTTTTAAAGAGTTTCAGCTCTTCAGTCAGATTTACAGCTTCCCCCTCATTACATGAGTGCAGCACCTGTTCAAAATTAACATGTGCCATTGAAAAGTATACACAAGTTTCTCGACTCCTCACTATACAGCTCAAATCAAAAAGCAGTCACATATTGCACTATGAATGCAAAAATACCAGTCTACACTATAAAGAAAAGTGCTTCTAACATTTGTACAGTTGCAAACATACAGTATGCTACACACAAACACAAGAAACATATACATCAATCAGTGTGTCTGCATGTATGAATTACCATCACACAGGCAGGGGCACCCTACAGTACAGTACAAGGACATTTTATGGTCTTCTTCCCCCTTTAAAAGTCATGTTTCAGTTTTAGTTCAATTTAGAGACTTAAGGAATACAACCCCAAGCCTCATGGGGGAAGCGTCGAGGTGCAGGTGTGGTTGTGGTGGGAGGCGAGGCGGAGCTGATGGTCCGTCGGCCTCCAGGTCCCGTCACAGGCCGTTAAGAGTTTGTGTCGGGGTGTCAAGTACTCGCAGAAACTTCAGGAATGGACCTTGAAGGCCAGCAGCTGCTCAGAGTGCATGTTGTTTAGCGAGCGCAGGTCGGGCAGTTTGAGCAGCAGCTTGGTGAAGATGGCCGACTCGTTGGGGTGGTTCTTGGTGATGAGGCTCCGCAGGGCGCGGATCAGCGTCTCCTGCAGGGCCTCCACTGAGTTCACGTTCTCGATGCCAGATCGATCTGCAGGAGTGGACAGAAGCAACGTCAGGCCGAGAGATGATGAGAGGACCGGGACCGAAAACAACACGAAAAATGCTACAGCTTGGGTTAGAATGATTCATCAGTTTGTTGTCATGTATTAATCTTTAGAAAAAGTTTTATATTTTAGAAAATACTATCAATCAGAAAACGAAAAAAATAATCGATACCACTCTCTCATGTTTTGTGTGAGCTTTAAGGGCCCGTCACATCAGGAAGCGCTGACAGAAAAGTGTGGCTAGCAAAACCATCGCTTTCCTCTGGTGCAGCGCTCCTGTCGGGCGCTCCTCTTGCTGCTGCACAACGCATTTTTCTGGCAGTTTCTAGGCGCGCATTTAAGTTAAAATAATTTCAACTTTTCAGCTCAAGCGTGAAGGTGCACAGCTTGTTAATGTCGATTCTGGCCAAAGCGGCCAATTAAATCAAGTAGGAGACGGGCTTTACTATTCACCACGTCCTTCCTGTTTTGCTCCTGGAGGAACAGCACTGGAAACAACAGGATAATGGCGAACACAGAAGAGAAGTTAATACTGGCTGTATTTTCCTACAAATGTGCTTCTAAGGCATTTTTGGAGCAGCCGCGCTTGGTTCAACACTTCTCAGTGTGATCGGCCCTTCGAGGTGCTGGGAGGCAGATTTTGTTGACACTTGACAGAGACCAGGCCAGCTGTTTATCTGTTTCCAGTCTGTATGCTAAGCTAAGTTAGCTTCATATTTAATGTAATTTAAGAGTGTTGTTCTTCTTTTCACACTCTCAGCAACAAAATTAACACAACTACTTCCCAAAATATTGAACAAAACAAAAGCTTTGGAAATGGTCCATTTCTACGTTAAAAATGAACTTTGTTGCTGTACTATCTCCAGTTAAAGAAGTTTTATTTCTTACACATTTTCTACATTTATGTCATTTTTCTTTGGTTGTAAATGGTGATTGGATTGGATTTATTTAGCACCTTTCTAGTCTTTTAACTACTCAATGTGCTCTTACAACACAAGTCAGCATTCACCCATTCACACACCAACAGCAAGGTGGTTTCTCTACAAAGAGCCAACTTGCTCGTCAGGAACTCACACACACACACATTCACACACCAGTGGCACAGCCATCAGAGTATGTTGCCTGAGGACACATCAACATGCAGACCGGAGGAGCCAGGGATCGAACTACCAACATTCTGACTAGCTGATGACCCGCTCTACTTGCTGAGCTACAGAAGTTTAGTGTGAGGAACCAGTCTGTAAATTCAAACCCACCTGCAGACACCAGAACCACAGCAGTGAAGAGGCTCATCTCCTCCTCACTGAGGCCCAGGTTTATGAGTTTCTCACTGAAGTCAAACATGGAGTTGAGCAGGTCGCCGGCCCCCATGGCCCTCAGAGTGTCCACACTGTATTTCTTCCCACCCAGAAAGGTAACGGTGCGCTCCTTCACATCGAAGAGAGAAGCAAAGCGAACCACCAACACCTGCGGCACACAAACACTGTTCTGTTAGTCTGGACACAACTGGAGCGACATCAGCTGATACAACAGCAGCTTTCTGTGTAAACCCACAAACATCTGTGGCACATGGCTCATGCACATGGCTCAGGAAAGTAACGTGTACCTCAAACGTGCCGGCCTTCAGTAGGCTGACCTGGTCGGGCTGGGACAGGTCTCTGAAGCCTGGTATCTTCTTGGCAAACTCCACCACCTCCCTGACAGCAGGGGTGAAGCTGTGAGAGAACTCCTCCCAAACCTCATGACCCGACTTCTGAGGGTCCACATGAGCAGACGTGTTCATCGGACAAACCTGACAGAAGGAGAGAGGACACAGGAATATAATACAAACCATTTGTAGCCAACAGTAAGGTTGAGGCTGGGACTGTATCTCTGTTTGATGATGTTGGGCTTTTGTTTTTTATATTTTACAAATTAGCATTATTTGGAAATGAACGGTGAACCAGCGTTGGCAAAGAAGGCTTGTTTAACCTGAAATGTAGTGAACAACATCTTTTATTTTAGGTAGAAATGATCAAATTCATTAAAAGAATTCATGGTAACAGCTTTGGTTCTGGACTTTAAGGGTCAAGGTGTGTAAACACCAAAAGCAAATTTAATATGTGGCACAATGAAATCACATGCAAAGTCCATGAGTCCATGTGAAATCACATTGGGTGCCGTGACAGACCCGTAGTGTGTCGGGATGGCCATGAATTGACGCGTGAGGAACACGATTTTCGTGTCTTTGCACACATTCAAAATATTCAACTTCAGCAATTTCACATGACGCAATTTTTTTGTTTTGTCTTAAGTGTGTGTACATGGCTTCACAGTTTGTTTATTACACTTGAACTCTTTTACTTTAACTAATTTGACTTCATGACTAACAAGTGAGGTGTTTCCTGTTCAATGCACTGATGTTTGGAATAACATTTGTTAAAATGTATGATATCCTGCCTCCATTAAATATCATGTCACAAGTATTTGATAACTACATTCAGCCATTATCATGTATTAATACTGATAATATATTAGCCAGTGTTATGTATTAATAATATTGGCTGATGTATCAGAATTGTCCCCAAAAATCCCACATCAGTCGGGCCCTATAAATAAACGCTATGGCTGTTTTGCGCATCACTTTCTGACACTCATAGCTTGTGTTGGGGATTTGAACAAAGTTTTAAATGTCAGTGATCGTGTTTTCATCACCTCCCCACCCCCAACATAAACCCACCCACCCAAACATTCAAATTATCACCTTGCACTGGATCACTTGTAGGTTGAGATGAAGAGAAATCCTTTTTTAAAGTCAAAAGTTTCAAAAAACAGTCAGGAAAGGACTACAGATCAAGTCAGAGTGGTGAGACTCCGTGTGTTTATTCCTCCAGTAGTCCAGTCTGCCCCTGACTCTCGTTGTTGCAGTCATCATGGTCATCGTCATCATCATCATCATCATCATCTGCCACCATCTGTCCCTCTGCTCTGATTGTCCAACCAACACTATGTTCAAAGCCCAATGATGCTACTGAGCACTGATTTTAGTTTTAATGTCAGTGTTGTAAATGTAACTTAGGAGCTTCAAACTTAAATAAACACTGTAATTCTCTGTCTGCTGGATGTTTGATTGGGTAACTGTGTGCTGGAGTTTTTGCCAAAACAATTTCATAACGAGAATATTTCAGCTGTCTTTACTTTGCTGCCTCCTAGTGGCCAAATTCAATCACTGCAGATGAATGTTTTTCAGTTTTCTGGAGCTGTTTGTCTCTGCACTGAACACTGGCGCATCTTCCCTCTGAGTTTCCTGATCTGTTCTTCTCTTCTGTTCTTTCATCAAACTGTGTTCTGATTTATTTTGATTTGCTTTTATCTTGTCACTGACATTTTCATACACTTTGTTCTCTCAATGAAGCACAGTGAACTGGCTTTGTGTTTGAAAGATGCGTCACCTTTCTCACTTGTTATCTTACCAGATGCATTCTGTTGCCTCCTCTCCACAGGGGCCCGTGGTGGGCTCCGTTGGCAGGGCCCTCTGTGGGCGGAGCTCTGAAAGCTCCGTGGTTGTAGGCTGGACAGTGGCTGGTGGCGGCGGTCCTGGACAGTCTGAAGGGGCAGTGGTTGGTGGTATTGTCCTCCAGACTCTGGGGGCCCATGCTGGAGGGAGGGTCCTGTGTTGCCATGGTAACCAGGTTGTTGTGGTGGTTCCAGGCATCCTGCTGCTGCTCCTCAGTCTTGTGGTTCGTGGTGTTTTTGGCAGAGCCATTGTTGAGGGGGCCGGTGGTGGGCGGGGCCTCAGTTGTCAGGCTGCTCTGCTCCTGGTTGTACATGAAGGTCTCCTGGTGGGCCCTGGTCACAGAACCGATCACCTCCTCCTCCCCACTGTCCGACGCACTGGGTGAGGCCGAGCTGGGGCTGGTGTCCATGGCCACGGTGGGCTCAGGGTCAGAGCTGGAGTCGGATTGGCTGGACGGTGAGCAGGAAGGGGTGGGGCTGGCTTCCTCGGAGGTAGGTTCTGTGGCACTGGCCGGCAGCGGTTTGCTGATAGGAAGCGTCTGGCTGCTGTGCAGCTGGCTGTTGTTCATCATGTTGTTCATGGCACTCTGCATCTCCAGCAGCATGCGCTGCTTCTCCCGCTTCGGAATGCGGCCAAAGCGAACAGCTGAACAGTGAGGAGAGAATCATTTCAGAAGGATTTTTTTTTTTGCATTTTTAGTTATAAATAAACATGAATGAACGCTGTACTTTTCTCAGTGCTTATTTAACCTAAGCAACACTATATAACTTTGACTGCGACCCACTGCTTCTAAAAACAAAACTAAATGATGCGCATCAATATGTTGCACAAAACATCAATTTTAGTAAAACCAGGTCATATTTTATGGAGAAAATGTCCTCCGGTTTTCCCTCTGATGTCCAACGACTGCTCTGTCTGTCTGCAGCCTTTTATCTAGCAGAGCTGTTCCCAACAACGACCAGCTGCTGCGGCTGCACCTTCGGTCTGCATGCAGCCTACATGCTGCTTTCAGGAACCTCTGTGAATCACAGAGTTGAGGCAGAGCAGTCGTAGGACATCAGAGGGAAACCAGAGGATATTTTCTCCAAAAAATATGACCTGGTTTTACTAAAATTGCTGTTTTGTGTGGTGTATTAACATGCATCAGTAAGTTTTGTTTTTCGAAGCAGTGGGTCACAGTTACAGTGTTGCTTTAACAAACAAAAATCCCACCTTCTGATTTACACACTCACCCAAACACTGAGGACTTTATATGTTCTATTCAAAACACTATTTACAATTTTAAAACATTTTTTAAATGTTCTTTTAAAAATATATTCAAATAAAATAAACAAATACAGAGACAATCTATTAAATAACAATAAAATTGTGAAATGATCCATTACTGTTTCTTTTCCGTCTCAGCTCATTTGCTGAATGTATGCATTTATTCTTTAAGTAAGTTTTTCATGATTTTATATTTATTGATTTCATTTTGAATCACTGGAGCAGTCCTTGTAATTGTAGCTGTATGGTAACAATATGGGTATAAACTGAGTTACAGTGTCTACAGCTCATGTAAAGCCATGTGGGAGTTTATTCACACAACACCAGGCATCCGAGTGACGCCGGCGCTCCAACGAGCCCGACGGTAAACGGATACTCACAGTCTCTGGACATTCCCACCATCAGGCATTTCTTGAAGCGGCACTGCTGGCAGCGGTTCCTGTTGATCCTCATGATGGGGCAGCTCTCGTTCTTAAGGCACTTCTTATACTGGATGTTCTGCTGGATGCTTCTCCTGAAGAAGCCCTGTGTGTTCACACAGACAGACAGAGCACTGTGAATTTTTAAAATTTTTAAATTTAAAAATTCATCACTTCGTTTTACATTCAAATCAGTGTTGAGTTCCTCCTCCACAGATGTGCTGTAGTGTGTTTGCTCCCCACTGTTAGCTAATGTGAAGTGAAAGCAGCTATTATTAATATGTGGAGAGTGAACTACTTTCCCTGAGTCTCTGCCTGTGATTATACGGATGGCTCGCTGATGGTGACCCACTTCAACTAAGTCAAAATACACCCGAGATGTCGTTTCAGAGAGCAGCGCTCACCTTGCAGCCCTCACAGGCGTGGACGCCGTAATGGAAACCGGAGGCCACGTCGCCGCACACCTTACACAGCAGCACCAGGCCGTTGATTTCTAATGGACAGAAAAACAATTTGTGCATACTGTGCAACAATGATTTTGCATGTTTTTTATATTTTACAGTACAACCAACCATTTGCCAGAATGTAATGCAAGTATTCAGAGGGATTTCCTCTTAATATGGAGTGTATGTCTGCATCAAACTGTAAATTTGAGGGTTTAAACAGTTCACTTCAATATATGATAACAACAACTTGCAGTACTTTAGAGGGAGAATTCAGAACTGTGACTAGGGGTGGGACGATCCATCTCTGTGGCTACAATAAAGAACAAATTTTTGACAACATAATGGGAACATTATGGGTCCATTCTGGAAAAAAACATTTTGGTCCCCTGGCACAGAAAGATGAGCATTAGTGGTCAATCTCTATAAACCTACGACCCAGAAAGAAGAAACATCTCACACTCAGCTTGTTGAGAATGTTAAAAATTAAAAAATATGTGTAAGATTTGTGCAGTGAGCATCTTAACAAAAACTAAGGTGTGACTGTCTTACTTGTGATGCCACATTTCGCAGTTGAGGAGGAGCGTCCGCTTTTCTGAGTCCCTGGAAGGTTTTGGCCCCTGGTGGGGAGGGCGGGGTCAGCCGGCTGACCCTGCTGGTGGCGGCTGGGCGAGGAGCCGTGGGGCGGGGAGGACGACTGGTAGCTGCCGTTGGAGGAGTCACTGTGGCAGGACTCTGGGCTAGAGCCAGAGCTGGACGAGCTGATGTAGGCTATAACGCCTCCTGGTGGACAACAACAAACACACAAAATGGGCCATGATGACCAGGACTGCTGGAGGAGGTTTTCGTTTGTTTCATGCAATTTATTGGCCAAAAAAAAAAAAAAGCCTTAATATTAAATTTTACTTATCTTTTTATCATTTGTACTTCGGGCTGGGCAATATGGCCTAAAAACAAAGTCCCTGCTTTTTCATTCCACTTTTGATTTTTGATTTTAATTTGTTTTTTTAAACTACAAAAGACAAAGGAATTATTTTAAATAGAATGTTTTTACTGCAAACAAACATGAATTTCTCTATTGGGAATAAAGTGCAAACCTAGCTTTAACCAACTTAAACATTTTTTAAAATGGTTTGATCAAACAAAGATGAATTTTCTAATCTGGGATCAATAAAGTGCCAGCCTAACTTTCACCAAACTTCACTTATAATTAAAAAAACAGGAGCCCAGAGCTGAGAGAGAGCCGTAGGCTACCATATTTACCCTAGTTAAAGGGAAAATCCATTTTCACTTTTTTCATTGTTTAACATAGTCCAAACAGATTAATTTGAATTTGAATTTAAAATTGATCTGTTGCCCAGCCCTACTGGTACTACAGTCATAACATATATTGTTGTATAATAATTATTAGATTAAATTAATCTCTTAGCAGCGAATTTCCAAATAATCAACAGTACATGAGGTGTTCATCACTGTTGTCCAAATCTGTTCGTTTTCTGTTGATAATATCCAAAATATTATTTTGCTTCCGAAAGAATTTTTGCCTCTAGAGCCGTGGAGTCTGATTGCAAGCCACCACCTGCACCCAATTCCTACTGAACACCTGCTGCTACTATTAATATTATTGCTTCACATGTACTGCAGGTGGAACTTGCAATGTGCTGTGCTATCTCTCTTTCTCTAGTAAGGTCCACATTGCTGGGTTTTTGTTGATATAATTAAGAATAAAGTCGGGGCCTCTGTATAAAAAGTGTGTTAAGATACAAATGACGTTATGTTAAAAAAATAAAAAATTAATTTCATGTCTCTGTAGGTGGCGCTCTTTTCGTTGTCTTTTCTATTGTGGTAACTATGACTATTCATAATGACTCCCTGCTGTTTCCTTTCCCTGAGAAAAAAATAAAATGTGACTGTCAGCAGCCTGAGGGGGTTTTGCGGTGGAACCAACAAGCTTAACATGAAGAGGGCAGATCATAATACGACAAGAGCTCCTCAGCCAGTCGCAGGCGAGCAGACAGGCTGCTGCCGCCTCTGAGCCACTTTTTCCTCTCAACATAGGCTGACCTGATTTCTTTCCCTGCTATTCTCAATGATTAGGTAACAGCCATTACATAATGTCAGCTTCACAGGGTGTGTGTAGTAGGTAGTCTGGCCCCTCCCCACAACCATTCACATATGCAGGTTCTTTGACAAATAAATTCTGTATCAAATCACATTTTAAATGGGTCAACTTTGTTTCACCTGATGAGTAATGATAAACCTGATCTGTTTCAGCTCAAGTATGTTCACACTGCATATTTATGATTCTCAGAAAAACATATCGACCGTTCATACACGGCAGTGCTGGCTTACAAGTGGACTGTGAAAAATAATTTTAGCACACAACATATTCTCCACAGAATTGGAGACAAATAACAGAGAACATGTTGCCTTCGATCATCAGTTTGGACCCACTGAAAATTCTCCCACCACGCTTCCACCAATTCAATGATTTTTCTTTTTTTTTTTTTTCTCAGAAGCGTTTCCACAACTTGTTAGTAAAGTGGGATCATTAAAGAAATAAAAATGTCAGTTTTATTACATTTCTTAGTTAAATAATACCAAGCATTAAAAAACACACAAACAAACCAACAAAAACAGCGTCATGTCCAGCAGGACAGGAAAGCATCACTCCCAAACACATTTTTCAGAATAAAATCTCACTTCACTTCAAAATGTGATGATTTTACCAAACTGGTTCCTGATAAGCAATCTCTATAATTATATAGCCCAGTACAATAGGGCAAGTTAAAATGGTAAATTATGTGATTTAATACTGAAAGTCAAACTTGGTTTGAATTAATGAACGTTCTGCACTCAAGTACGATTGATACTGTCACTTCACTGTTAATGGGAAACCTGTTGACTTAACAGCGTCAGTTGATTCAAAGGGATCAGACGCGACATTTAAAAAGCGTTTTCTTTGGTTTTCAAAGAGAATGTGATCTGCTATACTATTATCATTCTAAATTTGCTGAATATATTAATATGAAGTACAACCAGGTTGAGGTGGATGGCATTTTTATAAATATATTTGAACCAAAAGCTGCAAACAAACCATACAAAGACGCTTGTGTTTCCCACGGGCCCTAAATGCACCATAACTTTAGGCGTTTTTTCAACACGCCCCCACGTTGAGCAAGCAAGTTACTTCCCGGGAAAACTGGGTCACAGTGATCCGCTGTGCGATGCCTCACGTGTATCCGCGGTCGGACCCCACACCAGCTTGAAGGGAGGAATTATGCAACGCACACGTCACAGCGGCGCTCGGCCAATGAGAGGCTACGCACGGGGAGCGTAAACACAGGTGCACATGGCTAGGCTGATGGGTCCATGTGAGAGGACACACTGCAGTGCTGCCGAAGCCTTGAAATTGGGTAACAACAACAGCCCAATGGTTCTCATAACCCAGTTTAAGTTTCGCACATCAGTCCACCTTCAAACCGTCCAGAACCGCTTCACAGTGACAGTGAAGGACGAACAAAGTGTCTCACAGGACCGAGCCCTCCGTGTGCGAGTCCTGCTACTTCTACAAAACCTCATTTCACTGACTGATGGCTGAGTGAGCCCGGTGCAGCCAAGTGCACACACTGACATTTAAACAGGAGTTAAAGCTCACTCACCAGCTTTGCTTGACTCCATGTCCGAAGTTTCCGGGGTTTTCCTCCTCTGCTACCTCAGTGCTGAAGCCGTTTTTCTGTTTTGGTGTTCAGCAACTGGGAAGTCGCTGATTGATCCCGGCTTGGAAACTGACTGCTGAGCTACAACATTTGCATTAACGACACCAAAAACCGAGAGAGGACCAGTAAAACTACTATCAGATGGCGGTGACAGGCAGACAAGCGACGAGAAATTTACACAGAATCGAATGAAGCATCAAGTTTTCAGAGGAGCGTCTCAACGACGACAAAAAGCCAGTTTTTCGTCCTCGAAGGCGGTGGTGGTAAAAGCTTTTTGTCGAAGGAGAAGAAACAGCTCATCTGCTTTCGGTGTCAGCGAGATACACCTAAAAATACGCCATAGTCCATTCAGAGACCGAACAGGAAAAAGCTGCGGCTAAGGCGCAACTCCTGCGCTCCGGAGGGCTGGTTCAGCGCTGACTGCTGCGAGCGGCGAGCAGTGTGCAACCATGTGACCCAGTTCATGTGCTCCTCCCCTGCAGCCCTGCACTGGTGTCAATGTAACCCACTGACATACTTTCACCAATCAAAGTGAGCAGAAACAGTCGGCGAGTTCATCCCGTCCAAAAACAGACGCACCTTGCGACACGCCGGACGCATCGTTACGACTCATTCCAATCTAAACTGGTTTTTGTACTTTTTATGAGACCAGGACAAAAGGAAACTCGAAAACGTTTGGCTGGTATCTCAAAACTAAAGTCAAAGTTTTCCAATATTTGATACATGCTTTATTTATTTGTTTTTATTTTATTTTTTTCAAGATATCTTTATGGTATTTCATTAACAGCTTTTAACAAAAATGAACATTTTATGTCCGAAAAGGAGTATAAAGAAGTTTGACACTTGTCAAGTTCTTCCCCTTATTTAAAAAAATCTTTGTACAAATGTGTACATTACTGAAGCTGAGAGCGGCCACGGTCGCTGCAATGTGTTTTTATCCTGTTATCTCATATCACGAAAAAAATCATTTTTTTATCACAGGATAACGGCTTGTTTTCCCGTGATGACCGGATAATTTACCGGGTGAGCTTTCATCTCGTGACCGATTTGGCCTGTAAAGTTCACCGCCAGCGTGCGATCGTCTGTAAAGCTTCAGTCGGGCTCGTCTTCTCCTTGTGTGATCTGAATGTTCTCTAACAGTTAGACTTTGATTAACGTACAGTCTGATGCGTTGATCAATAGATATTCTGTTGTGATTTTCAGCTAGTCTCACAGGTGTCAAGAGCATCTACATGCTGCCACTGGTGGCACTCCGCACATCTGATAAAAATTATTAGGAAAGAGGAAACAACAGGCTTTTTTTATCCTGTTATCATGGAAAAACGAGCCTCGTTATCCCTTGATAATGCATTAATTTATCCCGTTATCATGGGAAAACGAGCTGTTATACCCTGATAATGAAATGATTTTATCATGATCTCGATGAACAAAGATAGTAGCAACCATGACCTTCCATACTATATTTTCTTTTTTCTTTTCTTTATTTCCCTCGGCTTCTCGCTCAAGTGATTACTGTTTTTATGAAGCAGGTAAAGCTGATTCAATGTTATGATCAAACTTTCAAGTCCTATCTGTAAGAAATAATATCAAGACGACCAGAATGAGATGTCAGTAAGATACAAAACAAAAGACAACAAGCTGTTTACTGGGTCAGTTCCTTCTCGTGTTCATGCAATCTGGTGTTTTTAAACGTCGCTTGAACTTAATGTTGTACTTTTTTTTTTTTCATTTCGTCTGAACAGTTATTCCACACCCTCACTCCTTTGGCTGTGATGCTGTGGTATTTTGTATTGGTACTCACTGATGGTTTATTAAACATGCAGGTTCCTCTCAAATCAAGATGTTTTTCTCTTACTTGCAACAACTTGATTTATTGCTCTGTGCGTGAATGGTGGCATATATTGTGCGAGACAAGAGACGGTCTCACAAAAATTAAGTGGAACTTCACCATCTTCACAACAAACAGCAACTACATTGATTTGTAAAATTATCTTTTAAAGACAAAATTTTGGGACGCGTGTAGCCACTCTATAGAAACATGATGGTGCAACATGGCCGACTCCATGGAAAGGAAGCTCCAGCTGTAGACATAAAATACTTAAGACTGGAGATATCTCTTTTGTATTTTTCAAGGCAAAAATGACAAAAATTTGTCTGCTCCAAATTCTCTGATGTAGATTCCCTTCACTTTTGGCCTGACTCTGAACACACCTTAAGTTCAATACTCACTTTCCCTTTTGCTCTATTGTGGTTTCTGTCTACTGCTGCTGAAATTGAGGTTAATGAGTTTTGGCCTGGAAAACCAATACAAAGACCTAAAGGAGGTTAAAAAGAGCCGAGGGGGAACTGTAGAGTTGATATCTGTCACATTCAACTCAGACATTTATCCACTTGTAACATAAAAAATACAGATTAGTGCAGTTTTAAAATACTGACATTGAAAGGGTAAAAGGAAATGTCATGTCGAGCAAAAAAATTCTTAAAAAATTCTTAAACCCTGACTCAGCGAAATAACAAATCTCTTGAAATCAAATTGATAAGAATAATTTCCTTTAAAGCTCATGGCTTAATCACGTCACAGTAACATACCTTTGAAAATTTTGTATTTATTTCATGTAAGAAACAAACAGTATTCGGTAGCCAATACTGTGTGACTGAAACACTGATCACACTGGTGTATCCAGCCTTAAAGCACAGTGTCACATAGCTCTTGAGCCGTCCCCTCCACCCCACATACTAAATTCTTACCAGGTTAACGTGACATGGAAATGCTTCCTCGCTCTCCGGCTGCAATCAGCAAGCAGGATGACCGAAGCTCAACACAAAGATGTCACACCAGGCATTTCCCCAGGCACTGTCCATCCCAGCTCACGTTACCTCGCTTACTACAATGAAACTATTTAGGAGGAAGCAATCCCACGCTGCACCATCCCCGTCTCCACTTTCTCTTTTGGGGGGCTTTAAGAGAAAAGGTCAGAGGTCACTGCTGCCCCACAGACTAATGTAAGGAGAGACAATGAAGAGGGAGTAACGTGAGAGATGACTGTTGTTCTCACTCCGCCCTTCCATGTTCTCATTTGACCCCTTCTGTAGACGGGGGAAACTCTATTTTAGTCAAGGACTATGATATGTTTTCGCGTGACCCAGTGAATTAAGCCAGTGTTACTTAACACGTTAAAGTCTGATAATCCAACACTTTGATTACTTAGGGTCATATTCCTACTGGAGAGCAATGATTAAGACATTACAACTATAAAGACTAACAGCACACAAAACTGACAAGAAATATTGATAACACTTTCTATGAAGCTTGTCTCTCTTTGTCTTGTACGGTATACTGGTACTGAAAAAGTAAACTTAAGTGTTCAAAAAGGTACTACACAGCATTTGGAATAAACTACCTGTTTTTAGTTATTTTTATATGATGGCCTTGCTACTGAAGCACCGCACTGTCAGTGGTGACATTGCCGGAATCAGCACTTTGCATAAAGACAACACTGGAGCTCTGTTTTCTGTCATTAGTAAATATTAGCCTCATATGACACAACTTAGTCCTAAATTATGATAGATAATAAGTCTCACCAAAATATTTTCTGGGAATGGTATCTCAAACTGCTTCTGCTTATAAGACAAATGTGTCACTATCCTTTTTCTTATAAATTTTATTGTCCTAAAAGTTTCTGCTTTAAAGAAAAGAACAATAATGACATCTGAGGGTGTTTCCCCCTCTTTTTTTTGGAAAAGGATCGAAATTCATGGTAACACTTTCTATAAAGCCTGTTTCTGTAATGCATTGTAACACATAATTAATATATATCACACATTATGAACACACTCATAATGCATTATAGGTGGTTATGGTTATGATTATGGTTAGGGTTAATCCTAACCTTGCTTATAACTATGATTATTCAGCCCTATGGGTGCATTATAATGCATTAATAGTACGTTCATAATGCATTATAGATGGATGCTTTAAGCAAAGTGTTACCAAACTCATATTGTTACCAGTATCGTGACAAACATTTTGGTATTGTGAAAGCACATGTCTCTATAATGCATTATAACACATTATAAAGATTACGGTTAGGGTTAGGGTTAACAATAACTGCCACCTCATATAATGCATTATAAGAATGTTCATTTAAGCAATATCTCACGAGCGGGAGTGCTACAGCCTCATGCCAAAGATCATCACTGCAGTCGATATTTAGTATAACAGCATGACCTCGAGTGTGCTATTGCTTTTATACAACAATTCTACAAACTCAATTCAGTTGACAGTAACAAGCAAAAACAGATCATGATTTGTTTGTTAATTAAATCATTTATTTGACTCCACCAGCACAAATAGTTCCGCAGCAGGACAGGTACGGGTTTGTTGCTAAGCAACATAAACAATGAACATGTTTCTGCACATTAGGTTACTTGCAAATTACAGAAAAGTCCGCCACTTTACCTTCTTGCTTGCTTCTTTCCTTCTTTTTGTTCTTTCTGAAGACAATCTGGAAAATGTCCATCTTTTGGGTGCAGTTTGATACAAAGTAACCTAGCAACCGAAAGTCAAAGCTTAGAACACCTGTTAAGCAGAGTAATACATGAAGTTTAAAGTCCCAGCGCTGTTGTTCTCTACATCAGCACTCATGGAATGCCTCTCATCCAATTGAATTGCTTGGTAGAAACTAACTGCTGTATAAAATGTGCTATACATGTTCATCATGTGTTACAATGCATTTTAGAAAAAGGCTTAATAGAAAGTGTTACCAAAATGTTTATTAATCATTGTTTTTTTATCTGAGGTACCACAATCTCTGTGCTCTCTGACAAAATCTCTAAATCTTTCCATGTTGTCTCTTTGCGAGGAGTTTTAAAAGTTGTATTGCAACATTATTAAACAGCAGCATCACACTATTGTGCCAGAATCTAGCAGGTTTCTGGCCTTATGTACAGCCCCATTTCTAAAAAAGTTGGGAGACTGAATAAAACATAGATAAAATAGAATATGATCATTTTCTAATGTTTGATATGTACTCAATTGAAAAAAGTACAAAGATAATTCTGTATTTGATGTTAGCAACAAATTTCAACCAGCTTGGAGAGAAAGGCCAATAAAGATGGGAAAGATTGAAAGATGTAGATTCCTCAATAAACACCTGTTTGGAACACTCCCCAAGTAAACAGGTTCATGGGTAACAGGTGATAGTATTAGTATCATTGGGCATGTAAGGGCATCCTTGAAAGGCTCAGGCTTCACAAACACATGATTTTCTACAGCGATTACAGGTTGATATAGTGTAGAGATCAAAATAATAAGAAACATGAAATAAATCATCAAACCAAATCAATTTAACTTGACAGTCAGGTTCACAGTGAGTCTTCTTTTCAGTGTATACAGAACAATCTCGCTCACACCAATCATAAAATCTCAGTATGCTTGTCTGGATGTGCGTGTTCTATAAACTCATCAGTTAGCTCTGACGTTTCACGGTGGAAACAGGGTAACACTGCCAGTGATGATTAACAGATACTTATCATAAAGAGATGATGATGTGGGTGCTATACAGCTGTAAAGCAACAGCTGTGCATATGGATGTGCATTCATGTGATTTATGGCGTACCTACACTTATCTGTGGTTAGCCGTGGGAGTGGAAATCAGGCTGTGGCATATGAGGCCAGTTCCACAATGACTTTGCAAAACAGAGACATGCATATGCACCGCTGTATAAATCTAACACAAAGTGTTAGAGAAGAAGATAGATACCATTCTTTTGACTGTGAGTGCAGTAACAAGGAAGAGACGGGCAGAGCTCACCCACTGCTGATTAGCTTAGCTCAAACACTGGTAGTCAATGGGAAGTGCTAGCCTGTCTCCATCTAAAGTCATCAGATAAACTTTCCAACAACTCTGAACGGTCCTGTGTGCTTGCTGTGACTTGTTTATTTACCACACTACGTTATTTTTAGACTCAGATTAGAACTTTGACATTTTAGAATTAAATTGGTACCAGAAGTAAACCGTAGGGCGCATGTGCACCAGTAAACAGCAGCAGCAGGAAAAATACAAAAAGTATTACATAAACTGCTAATCTGATTCTAAAAATAACATTTAAAAAAACATGGTAAATAAACAAGTTACAACAAGCACACAGGACCGTTTAGAGTTGTTGGAAAGTTTATCTGATAACTTTAGGTGAAGGCAGGCTAACACTTCCCATTGACTACCAGTGTTTGAGCTAAGCTAATCAGCGGTGGGTGAGCTCTGCCCGTCTCTTCCTTGTTACTGCACACACAGTCAAAAGAATGGGATCTATCTTCTTGTCTGGAACTCAGGAGGGAGGCAAACAACAAAAAGAAAAAAAGTAGGTATTTCCCCTTTAAGGTTTCAAAGAATTATGTCAATGTCATATTTTATAATTTCTAAAAAACAATTCTAAAAAGATACAAAAGAAGTTTGGCTGTTTCACCTGTGAATCAGTGATTTTACCCTACCTAAATGTAGTGGGGGGTTTTTGTTTTTTCTCAGTGAAAATCCACGTTCACCTATATTCCCAGAGTGTGGTGATAGTCAATAATGCTCACAGAGGCGTGAAAATGGACATTCTGTTTGTCTTTGTTTTTTGAAGTAAAGTACAGAACATTCACCAGTTGTTTTCACTCCAACAGGCACGAACCACACGTACATGTAGAGGGCCAGTCTGCTGGCTGTTTAAAGTGCAACTGTTAGCAGAACAGATGAAGCAGTACACCTGTGCTTGCTCCACTTCCTCAGCTGAGTGTACTATTTATATTAACTGTTGATTCAAAACCATGACCACAGATGTGACCTTATTTTACCTTCTCAGCTGCAGAACGTGCAGAACATGTGGGGCAGTGGAGGCCTAAAGGTCAGAGGAGCAGGCTCATGAACAGACAGGGCGATCCCTACACGGTCGAGGTGGGTGAAGTGAAAAAGCAGGGCCCCCAACTCCTGAACTGCTCAGTGGAGCAGCTCAGTAGCCACAGGATGACTTCGATGTAATTCTGATTCACAGGGCTACATTTTAATGATAAAAAAAATTATTGGTGCTTGTCAATGTTTTTCTTAGTGCTTCACAATGTACCAGATTTTTTAAAATTTTATTTACGTTATTTACTTTTTTTTAGGTCCTATTCATTAGATTCCCAATTCGTCAAATTCTGATGCTTTGGGTCAGGAGTTCAGCCCACCACCGACCCAAAGCATTAGAATTTGATGAGCTGGATTTCCCAGTTCGTCAAATATTGATGAGTTAAGGATGAGAACCAGAAATCAACTATTTCTACAAAGTGAACCTTTAAAGTGCTTTTCTTATAAAGTAAACTGAATGATTTATTGAAACAGTTGATTTAAAAGCATCTTGCAGTCTCCTGCCATTAGAATAAAAAGAATAAGAAGGGGCAGAGTGCTTCACAGTGTTTTACTTTTATCAAACCTTTATTATTGCAAATCATCAGAGGCCTTCTGCTCGACTTTCTCTAAATTGCGTGAAACTTTTTTTTAAAATCATAAACTATGGATATTTAAATGGTATCTGTGAAATTTTAGATGGATATATCGAGTCCTTTCCACAAATGCTTAGGGAGGAGGGGCGTGGGACTGGTCGCGACCAGCAGGAGCAATCACCCAAGCAAATTACTTCCCTGGGACATTAAAGTTCTACTCCATTCTACTCATTGATTTATTTATTCATTTTTTTAAGTTGATGACTCACTTTCAGCACAGTTCCTAGTGGTTAGCACTGTCACCTCACAGCAAGAAGGTCAGGAGTTCAATTCCCGGCTGAGGCAGTTTGCATGTTGTCCCACTGTTAGTGTTGGTTTCCTCCGTGTGCTCCAGCTTCCCCCACCATCAAAAACAAAAAACACAGTCTGACATCTACTAAAGTAAACACATTGTTACATTTTAACAACAACATATGTAGAAGATAGGGCCAATCTCTGCTAATGATGATAAGTCAATAATAGACTGGCATTGGTTCTTTAAAGGGCAGCTCTGCCAATTTTCAACCTTATCTCTGTCATTCCGAATTGGGGATATAATGTGAAGCCCAACAATTTTTTTTAATGTTCTCTGTGTCTTTGGTATGCAGCTTCAAACTCTCTTGTTCTTCTAGTTCCAGGAAAAACTACAAACTGTTTACCCCCCACATTCCCCCTCCAGGCGAGCCAGCACCATGTTTGTTTTGAGAGCAATTTCTCGCTCTGGCGGAATGAAAACCCATTGTTGTCGTAAAACTCTGCAATACTAAATAAAAGAAATGTTCTGATGCAACGGATTACAACCTTGAAGACCCGGCAAGTTCTGTTTTTTGTGATGCAATGCATCCTGGTACATGTAGGCACTGCAAGAACGGTTGTGGGAGCAGGACAACTCAGAAAACTCAGCTTTTGCTGTTTTGCAATTTGTTTTGCTATTCATGAGTGCTTTGTCTGTGTTGTTTGTTGGCTGTATGATTTTACTTGGTGGCAGTCCAGTTTACCCATTGCGGGTAATAAAGCTATCTATCTATCTGTCTCAATATAGCACAAACAGGAATTTATTGCTTCAATTGACTACAGTTAGCATCGACATTAATTGGACATTAACATGAAAAGTGGTGGATTTTCCCTTTAATGAGAAGAGAATGAGAATGAGTGGAGAGCAGCCTCTGTGCTGCTCCGTTAGCATCGGGGAAAGACATCAGTGTACAACACAGAGTGTTGTACAGTGATGTACAGGGTTTTTGAGATGAAGGAGAGCATCGCTGCATTTTCTTCACCAAAGAGCTGGTTTAACTTCATGAATGTGCAGTGCATGTCAGTCGGTCATTCTCACTGGTTACTGATCATTGCTCTGCTCTCATAATGTCGGTCTCTGGGTGAGAGCATTGAGAGTACTCACAATACACCTAACAAAATGCTCATTTTGCAAAAGTTTTTCAAATTTTAATGAAAACACACCTGCAACTGCTGTCTCCTGTGACAATAACTGTAGTTTGTGTGCCGTGGACCGTGAATCAGTGCAGAATCTGTCAGGTCTGCATCTAAGAACTTATTTTTCCCTCACCCCTAGTGGCGGTCAGATTGTGTTTGTACTGGGCATCCAAATGTGTATGAGTGTAACTGTGAGTGTGCACAGGGCGTTGCTGAGAAAGAGAACATTGCTCCCAATGATATTTAACTGGTTAGAAAAAATGCACTTCTTGTTTGAGTAAGGCTATAATAAAATTATCAGTCCAAACAAGATGTTAATCAGTAATTGTCACATTGACATACAATGATACGAATTTTCAGTAATGCAAGCCAGACTCCAAGAACAGGAAACTTTGTGTATCAGCCGTGGTCAAAGGCCTGTCATGAAAGCTGTGTAACATCTTGACATAACAGAGTGACCATTTAATTAAATATATATTGATGTATCTTAAAAGTCTGAAAATTCAGGACCGTGTTAGCATTTACTCCTAAATGCTTCTGTTTGCCACGGATCAACACAAAACAGCACTTCCAGGAAAGAACTGACAGAATTGGAAAAAAAAACCAAAAAAACCCCAAAAGACAACATTTTAAAGGTAATGTTTGTAAGGGTTGTTTTGTGCTGTGTCATGACTGTAATATTTGCGAGCCATCTGAAATGTGCACAGTAGCCAAACATCCTGCTGGTTTGGAAAGCAGCCCTCTGCTACGCTCACCATGCTCTTCCTGGCACACCACTGGTTGATTTCTATTTATACCATTGAAACTTGCAATAATATAGATACAATCAAATATTCATAAAAACAAAGTAGTCAACAGGAGTATAAAGAGTGCACATTACAATTGAAATATTTATGACACTAAAATTTACAAGTGGCACTCTGACTGAGGGCAGTGAGATGAGGAAGAGCTGCATTACTCATTCTCTCTCAGAACAACCTGCCCTGACCGCTACCTTGGTACACAGTACATCAATACAAATTGATTTTTTTACTTCCTGTCCGTCATCCTCTTGCTCTTCTCCCTTTTCATGCCTCTCCTGTTCACATTTGCAAGGTCTTTGTAGCCTCCAGAGTCAAAGTCCTGGTCGAAACCTCTGTAAAACACTGAAAGGAATCTGCCAGCTTTTTTCTTTTTGTTATTTGCCACTTCTGAGTTCCACACAAAAATATAGATACCATTCTTTCAACTGTGCGCGCAGTAATGAGGAAGAGACGGGCAGAGCTCTCCCACCGCTAATTAGCTTAGCTCAAACACTGGTAGTCAATGGGAAGTGCTAGCCT
>JAPQLA010000008.1:22039457-22044754 GCA_029822935.1 Naso vlamingii | reverse complement strand
TTTTTTAATAAATGGTGGTTGCTCCGGAGTTGGACCAATCAACGTACACTTACTTCAGTATGGTTCATGTGCTGCGTAAGTACTTACTCTGGAGCTGAAGATAATAGGGTTCCTCAAAACATCGTTCTAAGGACTATAATAGTTCACAGTTCCTGCAGTGTGGATGCAATAAAATGGGAGGTTCTTAGAACCAAATTTCTAGAACTATGAAATGGTTCCTGCGGTCTGAAAACACCATTTGTCCAAAGAGTTCCTAATCTTGAGCTAATGAGGAATTTGCAGGCCACTTCTGTTGTCTCATTTAAACTTTTTAAACTCAAGGTTTTTGCACCAAATGACCCCATTTACATTGAATTTGCACTTAAACAAGGTGAATGATTACACTGACCTGTAGGATTTTAAATGTATGTACAAACATGTTATTGTTATACTGAGAAATTTGAAAATTGTTTTTCAAAAGAAACCTTTAAGTTGTATTATTTCCCATCTAATGTGAATGCAGCATGATTCCGCCTTTGTCCAGTCCATAACATGTATATGAAATATGGCCTGGCAGCAATAATACTCATGGTACTGCCTTTACGTGTGATAAGATCCCATAATGTCTGTCTGGCATTAGTTGCACCCTTGTGTCATCAAGTCTGTTTAATCCAATGGGGCTACTAGTGGAAGCAATGTGTACGAGCCTTTCTAACTGTAGACACGCCAGTGTTGAGAGGAAATATTTATTTTTTAAACTAATTTATTTTTGTCACTATAATGAGCCACATTCCTTGACTTTTGAAAATAGGGACACAATGTGAAGGATGACCTGCGCTGTTTTGTGTCCTTAATGTTTCAAAGTAATAACATTTAATGTGCTGCTAGTAGAACAGAGTTAATGTGATCAAGACTTGCACTCTGTAATCATGCTAATCCTAAATTATTTTCTGCTGTAACTGTTTTAAGATGCACTGAATAAAATGTCACCTCTTCAAGTCTCATCCTCTGAAAATGTTATTGATTAATATATATATATGGATTATAAAAAGAATTTACAAATGAAACTTTAAAACAGTAAATAAGTACATCTTTTTAAAATCCATTTATGAATTCTGAAAAAATTGAATTCAAAAAAGTATTTGAAAAAGCAGTTTTACAAACAGAAAAAAATGACAGAATTCACAAACCGATTTAAGAATACATCTTTCAATCAGGCATTTAAAACGGGCAGTTCCTTTTCTAGCTGCTTTGCTTTATCCTATTAGCTAATCAATTCGCGAAGTCATTTACCCTCTCCATTTAGACTTCTTCATGACATTTTTAGGTGTTGACTGATGTAACAAGCTGTCTTAGTTATCACCTGGCAGTAACCAATCAGAGAGCTCGTTACATCCCATGGCAAATTTGCATTGTTTTACCTCTTTTTATCAGCTCAAGGCCCAAAGTGTCATGGAAAGTCTACATGGAAAAGCAGAATGACTTCACAGATTGATTAATAGGATAAGGAAAAGCAGCAAGGAAATGAGAATGAAAACGAGAAAGGGAACCGCCCTTTTACAGGCTGTATTCTTAATTCAGTTCGTGAGTTACATAATTTATTTCTGCTTTTAAAATATTTTTAAACTGATTTTTAAATTCAATTATTTCAAATTAATTCATGTATTTTTAAATGATGTACTTATTTTATTTATGGATTCACATCTTGATTTGTAAACTAATTCATTAATTCCCATTTTTAACTATACAATTACTCTTTATTCAAAGAAATGCTTTATTGCAATTTTTCGTGACCCTTATGGCCTTCCATACATTTGTTGATACAAGTGATCAAAGTCAGACGCATCAGTTGGTCATGTTTAATTCTTAAGGGAGAAACAGAACAGCTTTTTATCAGTACAGAACACAAATCACAACCAATATCCATCCATATCTAAACATGTCTACATGTGTAAAACACCTTTTCAAAGACCAGGAGTTTGGAAGGGGAAGCAAACACCAACTGGAACTTGATACATGTGAGAATTTACACCGACAGAATTGACTGGGAATCATGCTGTGACACATTTCATCTAGCGGTTTAGTATTAATGTCCATCCTCAAGCACAAGCTAAAAGTTCAAAGAGAAAACACTAAATGCATTATTGCCGGATTTGCTTATAGTTTTGGGCCGCCGATAACTTAGAAAATACAATAAACAACAAAATGTCAGGAGTTAAGACTTCAATTCCGAGATAAAAATCCATCTGCCCCTCAACCTGCCCCGCCTCCCTCCTTTACTGGGAGCCACGCCCCCTGAGTCAACGCCCCCACATCCCCAAGTCGTCCAACCAGCAGCTCCTCTGGTGATTATGTGGCGTAGCGTTTGGTCCACTGTTTGGCTATCCTGTCATGTTCCGGTCTGTTTGTTGTGTACTGTGTGGCGATGCTTCCGACCAGAGGGTCAGCTGTAAACAGATAAACAAAACATGACATCAGTATTTCTAGTTACTTCTAGTTCTTAACATCACACCTGTTCTATTTGGGCAAAATTCCTGATGATTGAATTGTTAAATATGTCATCATTGCCGTCCATGACTCATGGTTTCATCTATCAAATACCTACAAAGAGCCCAAAAATTCCCACAATGCAGAAAACATGGATAAACTGCAAATTTCGATGATAAATAGGGCTGCGCTGCCCCTCCCACCTTTCTTCTTGTCTCTTTTCTTCCGTCAGGGTCCTGTTAACATTATCTACACTTCTGTCATAAAGTTAGTCATGGCTGTTGAGTTCAGTTTCATTCAGCTCGACTCTGGTGTCCATTCTGATGCTGGACCTCCATCTACCGGCGAGCCAAACCTTCCCTGATCGTGGGACAAAACACAGACACTCCCCCGCCGCTGCAGCTTCGGTCTGCAGGCAGCCTACATGTTGCTCTCAGAAACCTCCATGAATCACAGAGTTGAGGCAGAGCAGTCGTGGGAGGGATCAGAGAAGATTTTCTCCATAAAATATATCCCGGTTTTACTAAAATTGCTGTGTTGTGAAACTTTGTAACATGCATCGTTGAGTTTTGTTTTCCAAACAGCGGGTCGCGGTCAAAGTTTCATATTGTTGCTTTAAAAGTGAGGGAAAATGGATTAAAAGAAGTAAAAAACATAAACATGGGCATGATGAGAGCTGCAGCTCAGCAAACAGAAAGTTAGTCGCTTCTGTAAGAGATCATTGCTCAGACGCATCTTACACAACGTTCGGGTGTGTCGTCCTTCTAAATATGTATTTTCAAAGTCTTATACTTCAGCAGTTGTGTGACAAACTGCAACTTCCCTTACTTGCTAAATTTTCTTTAAAATTGATAAAAAGCATATTTGAGATGGACGGTACTGTCCGAATGGATTCAAAAAAATAATCCGTCTCTTTCCATTGACTACTGTCCATGTTTTTTCCAAAATTAAGGTCCCAAGGACCAGAAGTAGAAGGGTGGGACTTCAGACAGTCTATAGGGGGAAAAACACGTGTGCCCTCAAACCGATCACATTCATCTGGCACGTGCTACGGCAAGATGCAGCAGAGGGGGCTCTAAAAATGGCAACATTCAGATGTGAAAGGGAAGGAAAATGCAAACTTATGCCCACACTCTACATCCAGTTAATCAGATTATACACAGAGCAACGCAGAAACTGTAAACTTTAAAAACTCTCTCAAAATTACTACAAACTGTCACGTAATCCAACGTGTGGTGTCCTACATCAACACACAACAGATTACAGGCGTCACACAGGACCTGTGCCCGAGCAAGGACTGCTCGGTTAAGTTTGCCAACTGCTAAATGCTGTCAGGCTGTGTTCAATAATAGTCATAAAATTACTCACAGCATTTATCATTGAGTTACTGAAAGAGCCCCACTGCACAGATATGACAAACTCACTGATGAAATAGGAGAAGTGTGACAGACACGGAGGTCAGCGTGACACCAGAGAGCGTGAGGCTGAGCAGCACGACTCCAGTCTGCCTGCTGCTCCGGTGATGACTGAGAGTGAAATCTGATAAACTTTTGAACCGAAGCACGGTGCAACCTCCTCTGCGTCACTGTGATTGACTCTTCCGCTGACAGCAGCCTGGCAGGAGGGATGCTCCGTGGTGCAACAGGATTTTTTAAATTTAACTATGAGCAGGATGCCAGAGGTGTGGACTCGAGGTACAAACTCGACTTGACAACATCCTGAAAGACTTCAACTTGAATTTAAACACCAACGATTTGTGACTTCACTTGTACTTAAGCCTTTTGACTTGAAAATACCTGAGATTTAAACGTGTTATTTAAAATTTGTGCCACAATCAATATATTCCCCTTCATATCCTGAATCAACTAATGTTAAAGCTTTGGAAGTCGACACTTTTTCCCCAAGAATCCACTTTGTTTGGAGCGTCCAGCAACATCCAGTCAAGTTAAAGAACAAACAATGAAGAAGCGGGTTACACTGTCTTTTTGTCTTAACATTTTATATTCAGAAAAAAAATAAAAATTTTAAAAAGCATTCACAATTTGTGTAAATTTAACAGAAAAACACGGGATCATTGTTCCTTTTTTGTGTAATCCTATTCTCTGCATATGTTGTGTGTGCAGCCTTAAGGACTACACCTTTACTTTCACTGTGCAGCCCTGTGTTGCAAAAGGACAAAGAAATCACATTGATACCTTCAAGTTATAAAGTCATGCACTGTAATATTAGAAAAAGCTTTTGCTAAAAGAAGAGGATGACTGAAAGCCACAACTCTGCAGTCAATGTTAAAAAATTCTGTCTGCTCCCTAAAGGCTTTTCCTCAGGCAGTCTTCTCACAAAGCAGTCAGACGAGCAGACTCTGTAATATGAACCGGAGTCAGGAGGAGATTCAATGAACCGATTCTTTTGGGGTTTTTTTTAAAGATGTTTTTTGGGCTTTTCCTGCCTTTATTTCTTTGATTGGACAGCTGAAGAGTGGACAGGAAACAGGGGAGAGAGAGGGAATGACACGCAGCAAAGGACCAAAGATGGAATCGAACCCATGGTTGCTGCGGCAAGGACACAGCCTCTGTATATGGGGCGCCTGCTCTACCAACTGAGCCACAGGGCGCCCCAATGAACCAATTCTTTGAGTCCTTGAAGTGAAGCCATGGATACTCTTTCAGGCACGTCTTACCTTGTGTATTATTCACTGATCAGACTCAGAAACTTTCAAACCACAGGTGACGGCAGACGGGTCGGCAAATAATCCTGCTTAAAACTGTCCTGATCAAGTGAGCTCAACATTTCTGTTGTACTTTGCAGATCAGTCTGGACAGGCTCCAGATTAG
>JAPQLA010000008.1:22031957-22034457 GCA_029822935.1 Naso vlamingii | reverse complement strand
GCAGGATAGGCCGTAATCTCCGCTGCCCGAGGAACGGTGCACGCCATCTTACTCGCATGCTCTGCCCCCCTCCCCCCGCTGACAAATGAGTACTCAGATATCAACTTGTAAAGACCCCCGAGTACCCAAACAGCAAAATAAGCCACTCGTAACAGCCCTAAAAAGCAGAAAAGATAACTAAAAGCAGGTCTGACCACAGAATGATTTGTTAATCTGTGCTCCACAAAAAAAAGAAGACACCAGATGGTAAATAGGAGAAGGAGAAACTTTTCAAAAACTTTTCAAAACAAATTATTTTTAAAATGTAAAGTATTTTTCTCACACCAGGATTTGCAGTTTTCTCCATTTTATTTTGGTGCCAGCAGCTGCGGCTCGGTGTGTGCATGCATCCTCCTGGCTGTGGTATTAATTATTCATGACAGTCTGACACAGTCCAAAAAAGAAAAATATGCACAATCTAACTTTTAAAAAAAAATGTTTATAGGTCATGCTGAAGTATTTTCTGCTTTTTGCCTCTAAGTCTCAAGCCAGTCGCGTCTCACAGCAGAGAGTCCGAGTCGACTGGTCTAGTCTCTGAGTCCCAGTCTGTTGTTTTCTTCTACCTTGATGGATGCACCTTCCTCCAAGTCAGACCAGCTTTGACCCCAGGTGACCCTAACACACTCATACTCAGCCTGCATGCTTGCCCCTCCCTCCTCTGGTGCCTCGCAAAATATAAAGACTCTCACATTTCACCTTCATCTGCCTCCTCACAACAGCAAAATATTCAGCCTCCGCTGGCCGATGAAGGTTGAAATCCTGGACTGCTCCTTCACCTTTCACCTGAGCCCCTGTGTTTAACCTCTGGATTCAGACTTTCACTGTTTATCTTCTGCTCCGAGGCTTAGAGTGCTTTCACACCAGCTGAGTCACCCTGTCAAACAACTACAACGACTGAAAGGTCCACAAATTGACTATCTTTCCAGTGTTTTGCAGTCAAAAATCCATTCTGTATCATCTCATTGGTCGTTCATTAAAACAACAGAGTGCAATCGGCCGTATGAGTCATTACGCCAACAAACTGGGAAGTGATGAAAAGAGAAAGATCAACAGGACTTTATTTGCCTGTGGAGATAAGCTGAAGTGTGGCAGGGCCGACGGCTGCAGCCGCTTCACAAGAGCCCTGATTCAACAACAGCAACACAGTAAGTCAACAGCAGCTTCTGTTGGCGCTTTTGCCGTGGAGATGTTTTCACGTAATGGACTGCTTGATGAAGCTCTCCAAACCACACTTTTCAGTTTGCCATTTCATTTTTACACGAGCAGGGCTCTTACAGCACGTTTGTCAGATGAAAATAAAAGACTTGCTTTCGTTGAAAGTGGCAAAATATGTCAAATAAAACTCGCCAAATACAGTGTGGAGCAATTTGTGTAGACAGAGAAATAATTTGAATATTTTAAATGAACAAACACAAAATACTGCCTTATTCAGAAGCAGAAATTCTGAGAGTAATTCACTTCCCAAATCTGGCTTCAGCACAAAAGCATTAACTCTGCACAACAGGGTTTGAATTACGTGGGGTACGGTTAGCCTGGCACAGCCAAACTTTTTTTATTAGTCTGGTACCTCTCGAGTCACCGTTCATTTCAGGTCAGTACCAACAGACGCAGTCAAAACTGCTTCTGAACGCAATTGGACAGACATAAAACCATACAACCAATCAGAGCTGTTCACCCCGTCTTTTCACTCGCGCTCCAGGCGAGCAACCGCCATGTTTGCTTTGAGTGGAATTCCAGATGAGCAGACCCCCCCCCCACCATTACTGAAAACTATGCAGTATTAATTGAGAGGAATAATCAGCCAAGACTGAAAACAACTTTGGAGACGCAGCAATACGGTTTTTGTAATTACTACACACAGGGAAGAACAGGAGCCTTTTGTAAGAGTCCTTCTACTGATCTGTGCGGTGTCGACCTGAGACTCAGCAGCCTCGCGTACAACACAACACGATAAAAAACACCACAAAAAAGCACCATAACTGACATATATAGCTAATATCGCAGCACAATATAACATCTATATGATTATTTGTCAGGTTGTCAAAAATCTGTAGGCTGTCAATGATTCATGTCAGCCGCCGCGTACACAGACCGAGGCTGCAGCCTTCGGCCCCTTTAATGAGTCATCACATAAAGCCCGCCCCATATGAGGTCAACGGTTGCCATTGGACCGTCTGGTTTTTGGAGGGTTGGAAATGGTCGTGAATGGGAGGTTCCCAGACTATTTTCTATGAAGCAAATTAATTCGCAAAGTGAATGGGTCCGGCTTACCAGGCTAGGGTACCGTGCCCTTCAAGTCAGACTTGGTATCCCCCAAAAGAGGTCAATGCAACAGGTAGGGAGGAACTCGACTGTAGCTCCTAGACCGTTTGTCCTATTGAAGAAGTTCCAGAAAATAGAAAACAAGAGCTTTCCAATCATTACAGTAGCTGCGTCCATCGTAACACTCCTAATAAACTGA
>JAPQLA010000008.1:21989635-22018628 GCA_029822935.1 Naso vlamingii | reverse complement strand
GTGTGTGTGTGTGTGTGTGTGTGTGTGTGTGTGAATATAACGTAATATCGCAATATTTTGTGTGATATTGTTATATCGATTCATAGACATCAAATATTGATATTTTATTTAGGGCTGCAACTAACAATTTCATAATCGATTAATCTGCCGATTATTTTTACAATTAATCGTTTATTCCATGAAAAGTCAAAAAAGTGGGAAAAATGCTCATTTCCATTTCCCGTTGCCCAATGTGACGTTTTCAAATTGCTTGTTTTGTCCAAACAACAGGCCAAAACACAATGACTCCATTTTATCATCACGAATGATACAAAAAGCAGCAAATCCTCACATTTAAGAGACTAAACCGGCAATTCTTTTTAATTATTCATTTTAAAAATGACTGAAACAATTATCAAATCGATTATTCGATTAATCGTTGCAGCTCTAATTTTATTACATAAATTCTTACTTAATGTTGCAGATACAAACTCAACTTTTTGGCAGTAGAATAATAAAAATCAACTGACTTTTTAGTTCACTAGTGGTGCTAAGCGCTCACTGTTCAGTGAGGTATTAAAACTGCAACAAAACATCACTGAAGTGAGATGACTAGACTGAAATCTTAATCTGATTGGATGAAACAGATAATGTTCACACAGTTTTATTTTGATTAAATGATTTGTAGTTGAAAAAAGGTGAACAAATTGCAATATATTACATCGCAGGACTCAACATATCACAACATCATCATAACATCACATCATGGGTTCTCTGGCAACAGAGTTGTTCCGATACAGATACCAGGATGTGGAAATGCCTCCAATACTGCCGAAAATGCAGGTATTGATATCGTCTGTGTACAGGTCTGACATCACATGATTTATTAGCGACTAAATGGTACCCAGCAACTTCCTAGTTAGCTTAGTTAGCTCTGAGTGACGTTACATACCTGTTATTAATTCTTCTTTGCCGCTCTGTAACAGTCCACAGGAAGTTGTGCTGTGCTGCCACTGTCAACTACTATTTTTAAGAGCAGCGAAGAGGAACAGAGAGAGTCGACTGAGCTAGCAAATTGTCCACATTTGGCAATATTTTACACTGGAAAGTCCCACCAGTAAAAGGGTGATGTGTAAGGAAACAGACTTTCCTAAATTTTAGTTTTTAAGTTGCTGTTGCTCTACTCTTTTATAGTGTTTTATAAAAGTCTTTTTATTTTACTATATTATGATTACATTTTAAAGGAATTGTTTTTGTGCTGGTGTTGAATCAGTGCTCAGTATGGGCTGCTTGGGTTTAGGGATCGGGATCAGTATCTGGAAGGAAAAATGGCTTTGGAGCATCTCTATATTCAAATATAATGGTGAAATTCAAAAGTGCTTCTTCCTTTGTTCATAACCTAAAACAGTTTAATATGACCTCTGATGGCCGACAACCTCTAATGATGAGCTAACTGACAAACTATAGCTAAGCTAACGTTAGCTTCACAGACTGACGGGACACACTGCTTCACTGCCCTGAATCCTGGAGGTTCACATTCAAAGTTTTCAAGGAGATGAGCTTAAAGCAACGATATGAAGTGCTTAAAGGAAACCTGCACTTTCTGGAGGGTGTAGCCTATCATCCACAATCCCCATGTAAGACAGGAACGCAGATGCCTTTCCCTTCTCTGTGCGTTCCAAAAATCTCCAAAACACTCCATCAACATGCTGTGACCATGTGGTGACTGCCACATTCAAGACTGTAAGGTCTGACTGGTCACAGCGCTGTGTCACTACGCCCAGGAAAGTAGTTCTTTGGTACTTGCTCTCACAGTTACAATGTGTCTGTAGCGTAGTTAATATGCAGGTCATAACACACAGATGGAGTGCATTGGAAATTATTTAGGTGTGTTTTAGGGGCTTTAGAGGGCCGTAATGGTGTATCTCCACTACTTCTGTTGAATGTGCAAAACTGCCAGTGCGAGGCAACTATCTCCCAACCACCTGAATGCACAGAGAAGGGAAAGGCATCTATGTTTTTGTCTTCCATAGGGATTGTGGATGATAGGCAAAACCCCCAAATTTTCTTTTTAATAGGAGAGTCAGGGACAGTTTACACAACACAAGTCAAATGAAACACTTTTGTTGCGATACGGCAACAACGTGCTGGCCCCCATGAAACTGCCAACTTTTGAAACTGGGTTCCAGAGTGCAATCCTCTGGAACCGCAACCTTCTTTCCGGCTGTGTAAACTGTTAAGCAGAATGCCTATAATCGCGGTGACGGTGCTAATGCTAATGCTAGCACAAGTCAATGCATTCCGCTCTAGCCACTCCCACACTCTGATTAAACACTCCACAGAGCAGGTCGAATATGACGACAGACTATTGAGGCGAATTTGAGTGTTCATAGAATAATTTTAGAAGTCAAACTACGGCTGAATTTCTTTAGTTAGTGGCTGCTTTGGGCCTAGCAGCAACAGGAAGTTAACAACTTTGGCAGCTCCAACGGTATGTCATTACAAAGTTACACCACCAACTACTGGCCTGGCAGGCACACTACAGCGCTTTCAATTGTTTGTGTAAACACACACTTCGAAGATGCAGAGAAAAGCCCTTTCTGTTTTTAGCAGGGCTGCTCTCGTGTAAACGTGGCCTCAGACTAGTCTGCACACAAGCCGTCTCATCTCACCTCTGGCCTTTCAATAATAACCAAAACTGCACGGAGGAGAAAAAAGAGTTACACCGGAAAGACAAAGAGTTTAACAAAGTGAGCCGTCTTCTCTGACAGAATCCTTCTAGTGTGAACAGCAGCTTCACCAGACGACAGCATGGAGTTTGTTTGTTGTTGCTTAGGCCAGCTACCAGGATGAATGCTAATTACCTACAGTTGTCATCAAAACCAGCAAAACCAACTACACACCACCTACAGCTTCTTAAGACACTGGGGAAATCAACTCTTCAACATGAGAGCTGACAACATAAACACCAAAACAAGACTTTCTACATAAACATGTTTCTGTTTAATTTGTTTTCCCATTTAACAAAAGGCACCAAATATTCTGAACAGTAAATGATTCATCTTAATTCAAGCAGCTGATAAGAACTTTGTCTAAATAAATGTTTAAGTTAATTAAACTGAATCAGGATCTCTTCAAAGAGTACATACGAATCTGAGCAGAGCCACGACGCAGCTGTCAGCACTTTACAGCCATCAGTGAGAAGAGCAACAAAACACAAAGAGAAACCTTCAGTCAGATTTGTCTGAACAGTTCATGACGGTTAAACCTTGTAATCCATCTATCATGTGCTGTGAAGTCGAGGCCTGCGAGCAGACAGCACATGTAGCTGCAGTTTATGAAGCAAACCATTCAGCCCCTCGTTACTGTGATAGTTTTTGTCTTTGGATTGACGAGACATGCAGAGCAGTGAAGCAGAAAGACATTTTTCCATTCTGGCATTCAGACCAAGAGCTTTTCAACCTTCACATTCAGCGAGCCCTCATGGAGCACGACTTGCCTTTATTTCTCATAACAGACCAAATGACCTCGTTTAAAAAACAAACCCGTTGAATGCCGTTGAAACAAGCACATGTCAATGACCCAGATGCTTTTTAACGACACATAAATAATTCTCTCAGAAATTACGCCACATGCTCATTCACTCACCTGCAGTTTGGTGGCGGATCCAATGTAATGTCTGCCAACTCCTTTTGAATTCTGCAGGAGCAAACAAAAGCCGTGCATCACAAGCTGAGCTCTGATCACACACTGTAAATCCAAATTCAAAGTCTGGATAGCAGCCAGACGTGGCCTGATGGAAATGAGAAAAAGTTGCTTTGCAGTAAATAATCTGATTCTGTGTCAAACTAAAACCTTCAAGTGTCCTAAAGAGATTTTTATGGGAGACATTTCACAAAAGAACACATAATGTCATACACTGGAAACTTGTCAACTTCTTAGTGTCAAGGTACAGACACGACGAATCCAGTGACGGATCTCGATGCAACGCAGCGCCCCACGCTCCGGCGAGAGGGCGGTGCAGTATTCAGGTTGGAGAGACACGCTGCGATTTGGGTGGTGCTTGATTTTCAAATCTTTTCAACATAGTTGACCGGTCACAACTTTGCTCATTTTTCAGGTAAACAGTACACTAAAATATGTTTCTGAAAACATTTTAAGCGAGAAAAAGGCAGAATCTTCTTTCATATTTGATCAGCACCGTCTGGTTTGACAGTTTGATCGTACTTTCAGGAGTCCACTATGAAGTGTCGGACAGACCTCATTTGCATAAAGTAGAGGTCTGGTCATGATTATACAAATTCAGATACGGTCAATGGTCCATCAACTTGCGTACCCATCATGCACTGTGTGGCTGGATCACCTCCTCTCCGTAGGCTGGATCACCTCCTCTCTGTAGAAAATGAATTAGATTCATCGACTTGACGTACGTCAGCGGATTTGGTGTGTCTGTGCCTGACTCAGACTGTCACCCAAATCAGATTTTTGGCATAACCAGACTGATTTCAGGAAGTCTGGACAGCAAAAAAACACCTAAAATCTGATTTTTGCAAATCAGATCCAACTCACAAGGCAAAGCAGTTTGTAATGCGATTCAAATCAGATTTCTACAGATGCGTCTTCAGCGCGGACGCTCTGCTCCTTCAAATCAGATATCAGAGTGAGTTTTGCGTCACTTTGTGGATACTGGTGCCTGAATGGGGTGTTTGGATTGACAAGGTGGGGTGCTGGACGGCCGCGGATCCTGACAAACATCCCGCAGTGCATTACAAAATCTGCACGCCACCTCTGATCATCAAATGTCCCAAAGACAACATGCTCCGACCTGTCACTGTTTCGCAGATGGTGCCAAACAGTTGAAGCTGAACAGTAAAGCCTGCCATGCACGGAACATCTAACGGTACTGTTCATCGGTCTGTTCCACGGCTGAGTCCGTCTGATGCGGCGGAGTTCAGCACAAGTGTCTGGATAGCGAGCTGTATCTTGTATCAATGTTTTTCAAACTGTCGTACTTCCGTGTTGGAAAGCTGCTCACCAGCACACAGCAGCCCATGCAGTAACACTTTGTGAATGGATTAAAGCAGATAGATTTTGCGTCACATATTTGTTTGATGTAAGTCTGAACTTTTAATTCATTGTTTCACCTGTAAGACCATTTAAATGATCGTTTATGTCCGTTGTGAAACAAGACGGGAAGCACCAGTTCCCACAACTCACAGGAGTGTGTTGCTGAGACAGAGACAGGTCTGGAACAAAGTTAATTTCCTCCTGATTTGTGTGTCTGAAAAATGTCATTTTTGTGTCAGAATGTTCAGAAGAATGAATGAATGGACTCGAGACTGCTTCCTGTCTCCTACAGGGGCGGGCCGTGCAAAAGCCATGTGACACTGATACAGGAAATTAACAGTCAGTGAGATGTCTCACTTTCTATTAACCGTCTCTGACACAACAAAACTGATCTCATCACTTGCAAATGACAGTTTAGACACTTGGTCTCAAATATCCAATTTTAGAAACAAAGCAGATTTGCCTGCAGCCTGAGAGACATTAAAGCAAGAACAGTCTGATTTTGAACAGGTGATTTTAGGCATTTTAAGGCCCATCTTGTCTGATGGATTCTACAGAAGAAAGACAAACTTCTAACTTGTTTTCAGCTGCTGTGGAAAGTGATTAGTTCTCCTGTAAGAGGCCAAACATCAGTCTTGGGAACAATCAGCAGTAAATCTACGATAAAACGCAGCTGAAAAACCGAAAACTGCTCTCCGGTGTAAAACACATCTTTGAAGGAGAGTAAACTAAAACCTGGATTCAGCGATCATGGAATAAAATCTGCTGTGAGGGAGCGGGCTCCACCTGCGGCACCTCGCTGACTCCGCCCCACTGTGAGCTCACCTTTTCGCACTCGTGGAGAGGAGTTTGGAGGTCTTGCTCATGCTGGCTTTGCTTTCTCGTTTCTTCGAGGGGTTTGTGTCCTGCTGCTGCTGCTGCTGCTGAGTTGAGGATGAAGAGGAGGAAGAGCTGGTGCTGGCACGGGAATCTTCATCCGACATACCGAGCCTGGGGAACAATCGGAAACACAAGGATGTCAAAGGTTCACAAACTGTAAATCATCTTTACTCCACATTCACATTTCCAATGATTAACTGTCGAGCGGTGCTGCTTCTGGGCAAACAAACACGTCTTGTGCAAGACTTCAGATTAGAGGTGATGGGGGGGGGGGGAGATTCACATAGATATCTAGAATCTCATTTTCTTCTTATTGTATTATCTCAAATTGATTTTTAATAACTTTTCTTAATCTGCTGGTTGATAAATATATGACAGAAATGTTAAGACTTTGAACGATTACTGGTTAATCAACTAAAATGATTAAAAACTGCTATTTTTTATTTCTTTTTTGTCAAAAAGTTATTTGTGCAAGTTATAAACAAATGTTACCTCTTGTCTAAAGTTTGTGTGTGTTTACATGGAGGAAAAAAACTCCAGAATATTCCACACGCTTGACTTTGCTTCCATGCCATAAACTGCTACCCTGTCTTACAATCCCAAATACACTGAATGAGGAATCGATTTTGAATCGAATCATGACCACACGAATCGAAATCGAGCCGAATCATGACGTACTTGACAATTCACATCCCTGCTTCAGATTAAAAATAAGATGATTACCCCCCAAACACTCGGCAGGGATCCAGCAGACTAGTAAAAACAGTTTCTGTCCTCCTCCTCTAGAAAAGCCCCTGAGCAGCGGACTGAGACGCTCAGCTGCGCGGTTACACCTGTTTACACCGCACGCATCCGTCCAGCTGATGCTCAGCGCAGAGTCAATGTTCTGATGTTTTTACAGGCATTCTGCTCAGTTTTTCCTCCACACATAAACGCTGAACGTCGCGGCTTCAGATCGCAACTCTGGATGCCACAGTGCAGTCACTGACTCCATTAAGGCTTCCGTCGTTTGAACCGCCAGGCCCGGACCGAACGCTGACCCGGGTTAACTGGATCCGTCAGTTTGAATCGCCGCTCTGATGATGTTGGAGGGGAACTTACGGAGCGTTTCCCTCTTTCATAACGCCGCATTCTGACCTCGGCTTCTGTTCGCAGTCGGGCGTTATTTTTAGCCTCGTCGGGCTGCGACAAAGGAAATCATTTGGTGAAATAGTTCGGCTGCAGGCCTCGCGGTGCCTGACACCGCCGAGCGAAACGCGACACACACAGCTCTGCTCGCGCGCGACTCAACGAGTCGAAATGGAAAAGCAGAAAAGCATCGACGGGGCGATGTCGCAGTCGGCAGGGAGCCCCAGCACAACACCTCAACAGACTCCAGGCGAGGGAAACTTTCACCGAGAGAAGTGAGGAAGGAGCCCCGCCGCTGTCAGCCCGTTCCCGACGCGTTCACGCCAAATTACGACATTCAAAACAAACACAACACGCCGTTCACTTCAGGCTTTTCCTCGCGTTTTAAAGCTATATCCGTCGACATGCAGCTGATCTCAGTGCAGCCAGTCACAGGATGGACCGACTCTGAAATTCTCCTCCGACGGAAACACGGACACGTTTGAAGCTCCAACATCCTCTGAAAGACACAAACACAAACACGGTGACAACATGATGCGCCCCAACACAAATATTTAGCATTTGATACCTTTCTTTGTGTGTGTGTGCACAGCCAATGTGTGTGTGCCTCCGCCGCCTGGACGCACCAGTGTCAAAACGACTGCAATGAAGAAAAAACATATTTCCGGTCATTATCTTAAAAATAAAAGCACAGAACGGTGACGGTAGTATTAAGAAGATATTACATAAAGTGATATAGTTTTGGGAATTAACTGTCAAAGAAGCAAAAGCAAATAAAATAACGGCATAGTATGTTTAAAAAACAACGGACCATCTAACTGGCAGCAACAGACGGTAGGCCTGCTCACCGTCAGGAACACTGACAGTAAATCCAAAGTGCATTTGGACATGAAGTATTCACAAACAGTGGTAAGAAAGGCACCAAACAAGAGATAAGATATTAGAGATGAGCAGAAAATAAGTGGGATCCGCATTTATCTTCAAATTTAGTTTGATCATTATGTAACAGGAACTCTAATACACAACCAGTCACTGATACGGTTAGTGTTTGAATTTTTATTCATATTCTTATTATTCATATTTTCATAATTTAGTGATTAAACACAGAGTGCTGTTCAAACTCTACTATTGCTATACACTTGTTTAAAAATGTGATTTTTTTTCTTTGTTTTTTGTAAAATTTGAATCTATTTTGAATTTTTCAAATTGGTTCAAAACTTAGTTTCCAAAATTGCGTCAGCAGAGCAGTAAATGTTCATCGGTAGTGTGGGTTGACAGCCTGAGTCTTGAGTTGATGTTTCGTGCTACAGTACAAACTCTATTCTTCAAACTCTACTATTGCTATAAACGTGCAGAAATTTTGCAATTTTGTGTAAAGTTTGTACTTATTTTGACATTTTGAGATTAGTTCAAAACGTAATTTCCTAAATTCCGTCAGTAAGCGGTACATGTCGACACATAGTGTGGGTCAACAGCTTGAGTCTTAGGTTGATGTTTCGTGCTTTTATTTAGAAAGGTCAAATAGTCCACTTTCCGGGATTATCGTAAACAACCATCTCGAACTTGACGCTGCCGCTGGACGCGTGCCTCCTCTCGCCGGAAGTGTGAGTCCAGCAGCAGACAGACGTCCTGACATTGTCATCTAGATTTATCATTTTTGTGTTTTGCACCGTGTCAGACGTTGTGAAAGAATGACGTCAGAGTGTAGAAGGCCTGCAATAGTTGCACACTGAAGTTTGAAAAATGAAACAAAAGAGCTCAGTCATGTTGAATGGAAACATAAACCAGAGGCAGCTGTTCGAGACCTGCATTAGAGGAGTCTGGTGAAAACTTCATTTATTCTTTTATTGAACACTCTGTGACACAGCTCCTGTCCTGCATGTTCACTGGTTACAACGAGTTGTTAGCTTCCTAATTTTCATACTAATGTTTATGCCTTTCATCATTTTGTTATCGACCAGTTGTCTCCAGAGAGAGCATTTCTAAAGAAGTTGTCTGTTGGAGGTTTAATGTGACAAAAAAACAATACATCACCTTAATTTGTAAGCATGTTATTACTCATGGCTGGGAAGAATAAAATCTGTTAGCCATTTGCCTGAGTTACTACGCAACACGAAAACAGTGCAACCAAGACTTGAGGGACAGCCAAGGCCATTACACTGCATGACAGCGGGCCTGACGTGAAATGAGTTGCAGGTTAAATGAACATTAAACAAAGTGGCTGCTGTGGTGTGTGGAGTTATTTTATGGAATTTTCAAAGCATGAAGTTTGACTCCAGTGTTTCCAGAGAGACGTTTCTGCACAACTGAAGGGGGGATTAAAACTAGCCTTGTCTCTCTTTTTTTTTTAAAAAAAAAAATCATCGTTTCTCATTATTTTTTAGTTTTTTTTAATTTTATTTTTATTGAACAATTTTGAAAACACAGAAACCACATAAAGCAATACCTAAAATTCACTCACACACACATACAGACACGTCCAGGAGGAGGGATACAAGTAACTGAACAAAATTCATATTACTCAGTTTATCAAGTTGTGACAAACATACCAACCAAGAGAAAAATACCTAATCAATTATTTATAAGTGTTGCACCAAGGGCCCCAAGGCTTTTCCCAGCTATGTTGACGTTTTGAATTATTGAATCTAACTTCTCCATGTACAAGTGAAATAAGTTGATGTAACCATTTTCCAAAGCATGGTGGAGTTGGTGTCTTCCAGTCTCGGAGAAAAACTTTTTTTTTGCCAGCATCGTGCCCATTGTTAGTGCTGCTTGATTGTGTAAACAGAGAGTTAAAGAGTCCCTCGAGCATCCAAAGAGAGCCAAGTCTCTGTCCGGTGAGACAGTCTTGTGATAAACCCCTGAAAAAAAATTTAAAAAGTTCTCAACCAGAATGGGAAAATCGGAGGACAGTCCCAAAATAAATGCAACAATGTACCATCATTTCATTTACAACATCAAGGGAAGGCACAGCACAATAAATTCGTGTACCATTACCTTAGAATGACAGGAAGAGTGAATCACTGTAACTCGATTAACCTGTGTCTGCTGTTAACTTAACAACAGTGAATTTGGGAAAGTGCAGCCCTCCAGATTTTATCAGGCCGCTCAGCATCGATCTCTCTTTCCCAGGGATCTCAGTGCCGCTTGCGGGCCCAGAATCCATGAAGACGTAATTTACAAATTTGGAGACGAGCTGCTTACAGTGAAAGAGAAAGCAATCAATGCTTTTCATAAGTGGTCTCAAAACTTGTGATGTTTTCCCTCACAAAATGCCTAATTTGCATATAATGGAAAAAATGAGAGTGAGATAAATTAAACTTCACACTTAACTGAGCAGCGATGCAAACTCATTATCCAGATAGAAACTCCTTTATGCATTTCAACCCTTTCACATGCCATGAAGCAAAAGTGTGGTCCAGTAATAAAGGCCTGGTTATGGTGTGTATACTGAAGCAGCGGGAACTTTATTAAGATTTTTAATTTGAGCAAGAATCTGAAGTGAATTTCTGACAACCAGGCTGCAGTTTATGGATTTGACTGAAGCTGCAGGATTTGTAAAGAGTGAAGAGGAAAGTAAGACATATGGTTTTATTAAATAACCAAACTCTGTTTCATTTTTATTTCTTCACGAGACAGAAAGTATGGAAATTAATTTAAAATCTTTCTAATAATTTTAACCTTATGCATCACATCCCCACAGCTGGTAACATTTTTCGATCTTAACTTGTACTCTGTGTAGGAACATGAAGGCGGGAGCTGCCACTGAGGGCACTGAGGTCATTTTCTTTGTATTTTTTCTTGGATTATAGCAGCCTGTGAAAAGCTGACCTTCTAATATTTAACCTTCTATAAAAACCTTGTATGTGAAGTATTTTACAGGGAGATTTTCATATTTTATGCCCAGTATATTTAAATGTGACTAATGTGAAACCAACAACATAAATGAATCAATGAGAGACTCACTACTTTCAAGGGATAAACCCTCTAAGTGGCCCTGGGGCCCTCTAGAAGATGGTGGCCCCAAGACTATAATGCAAGTGTCACTGTAAGGCTGTTTATAAAGTGCTTTACAGATAACTAATAAACAGAAAAAATATCAAATAATGCCAAACACCCCTTAAAGCCCCTTGAGGATCTGAGCCTGCTGACCAATTTTCTGTATTTAGACCTCAATAAATAAATACAATTAATTAAAAAAATGCTTTAAAAAGTTTGCTATGATTAAAAAAGGGAAATTTTCCTTGCGTCCGGTTGGAATTTTATGATGCGTGCTGGGGAATCTTTGGCTCACTGTCTCAGCATTTCTTTTTCTTTCTTATTTTTTCTGTTTTTTTGAGGGTTTTACCAAATTCTTTATTTAAAGGATAACAGAGCTAACAACACAAAAATAGTCTCGTAGTTACAGAGAACCTAAAAAAAAAAAGAACAATGGATGAATCACATGTCATTGGCCCTTTAATCCTTCCTTTCTCGTTACTCGTCTTTTCAATAATGTATCCGTATTTTTTAAGGTTTTCCTTGAACTATTTACAAAAAAAGAGATGTAATAAAATGCACACTATCCTGATGGGAGATAATCCGCTGAGTCATAATTTAACAATGAGAAGGAGACCAGTAAGGTTTTTCTTGGACAGCGTAGTCACACATACGCACAAAAAAGAGAGGGAGACAAAAAGGAAAAAAGAACTCACAATCTGAGACGATCCCTCAATTTGTCTCCATAAAATGTGGCTGTGACTGGGTCTCACATGAGGCTAAACGTGTGTAAGTGTGTGTGTGTGTGTGTGTGCGCGGTAGTTACTGTATATTTGGGCTCTGTGACATGAAAACATATATGCTGAGCGAAATATAAATGGTATGAGAAGTAAAGAGTAAATGTGAGGGCCGAGCGTTCAGCCACATGCTGTTCAGGACGAGCTGTCTCTGCTGTTTGACATAATAACCTGTTTGGCATTTTGGCTGCAGGGATGAGAGCACGTCTATCCTAAGAGCAAACAAAGACTGTCTCCACTCAACGCTTTACACCTGCATGACACACATGACCACGCACACCAGGCACATTTTAATTCACAGGCCAGCTTTGGCCTTTTCACGCACATTGATCACTTACCTCTCACTGCGAATGCTACGTCACTGTCCATGCAGTGTGGACTTCTCCTTTTCTGTCTGCCTCTTCCTCCCACAGCATGAGAGGGAGGATATGGTCTCCCCCTCCCCCTCCTGATGTGTCAACCGTAATTAACTCTGCCACTGTTGCTCCACTTTGCTGCTTTTGCAATGCAGCCAGAGCCAAAAAAACCACAGCAAAGCGTCGTCTCCTGCTCTGAACAAGGCAGGTACAGCTGCTGTGACGGAGGCCAGCAGCTCGCGTCGGTTTGTTCTGTGGTGTTTTCTGCTGTCAGGCAGTGATGGGCAGCTAGTTCCTGCAGCATGTTCACTCTCCCTATCTTTGGGCTATCAAAAGGCATTCTGGGAAAGCGCTAATTAAAGTGGAAATTGATGAGGCTGGATCAAGGCCAAGCCATGACAGGTCCTGTAAAATGGTTTTCAGCACACGACCTCCACACTTATTTTGTTAATATAAGAAAATTTGTACAAATTCAGGCTCATAAGATATTTGATATCTTGCTTATTTGAGATAATAACTTGTTTGCACAAGTGTGAAAGACAATCACTTGTGTGAACTTGTGCACTCAAGATATTATCATTTACTATCTAAAGTCTCGCTCACACAAGATGACCACTTGTGGGAGCATGCTCGCAAGATTTTATCTGACATTTTGTTTGCACAAGATTATTATGAGGTGCTCACAAGATATTAGATATGTAATAATATCATGTACTTGTCTGCACTGGTTATTACATTTTGTGACCCAGATAGATGGATATCATCATTCTAGACTTCAAGGAAAAGCCTCGATTTCCAAATTACTCCTAAAATCCGCTGAACATCCCAGACTGGTGATATCTGACAGTGTAAGAGACGAGGGCAGATTTTTATGAGGAACCTCCATCATTCTGGAGACACGTCACACTGGCTATCAGAAATCGGCTGATCCCAGAGGGAAACGAGGCGCTCACACTCAGCTTTCATGTCTTCAGTTAACAGTCCAGGTGCTGCTTTTACCTCCATGAAAGCCTGCAACACATTAAGGCTTGACTGTTTGGTCCAAATGAGTTGTGTTGGACAAAACGTCCGTGCTGCTTTGCAATTAAGTGGCGTTTGAAATGTGGTGTTTTAAACTCATGGCTGCAGACTGAGGAAATGTGCTTTTTGAACTGAAGTTATGAGCTACCAATCAAGATAGTGGTTCTCCAAGGGCACTCTAAATTTCTTATGAACATATTTTAAGCGTTGGAAGATTACATAAAATTAGAAGAGAGTATAATAAAAATGTAGATAAGGGGTTAAATACAGTTTGACTTGAGGCTGAACAGCGTTCTGGTGATTATCAAATTAATTGAAGCCAGGCTTATCTCTTCTGATCTTATGGTCCACAACACATTTACTGTAAAGTCTCACCTCAAATCTACTTACTGCATCAGCTGAGCCTGAGAGACGGTGTCAGCATGCACGGCAGAGTCTGAAGAGCCAACAGCAAAGTACGCAGGGTTCAAGTCTCAATTTGAATGCTCATCTTATTCTTTTTTGTAGACTTGAAGTGTTGATTAGATATTTAATCCACTATGTTGTTTTTAACAAGTTGTTATGCCTTCACTAATGCTCCACATTATTTAAAGGAGAGCTATTATGCTTTTCCGTCTTTTCTGACCTATAAGTGCTAGAATGTCGGATACTCATGTTTAACGATGCCAAAGTGTCACATAATGAGGTTCATGCTTTTGGTAGTGAGCCCTACAGAGCCCCGGAGGTGACATGGATGTGTTTATCTTTTTTTTAAACGCACGCGCGTTTACTATTTTGTGCTAACGTTTCATAAATTGCATGCAAATTATAACGTGTGTGTGAAATAGGACGCAGGCATGTGTTTTAAAAAAGGAATAAACACATCCATGACACCTCCTGGGCTCCGTAGAGCCCTGCAGGCTGTTTCAGTTCGCTTAGCACGCTGTGTTTTACAATGTTTTTTAAACAGTTTTTTAACAGTGACGTTAATGCATGCTGGACTTCCTTATATGGGCATGTCAGCTCTGTGCACACAGTGCTGTGCCTGCCCCCTCCACCTCTCTGCTCAGACACCGCTGCACTCTGCTCTCTGCTTCACAGATTACTGTCAGCACCTTGTTCAAGATGGCTCCAATAAAGTGTTTTTATCTGGTGAATGAAGGACAGTTTGTTAAACTTTCCTAAACAGGCAAGCACCAGACAGAAGCTGATATCGTTCCTGTTTATGGTGGATTTATTCTGTGTGGATTTATTTACTTCCTCAACATGAGCACACCAGCTGGATTAATGGCTAAACTGCTGCTTAAGGACCGCATGTTGCTTTGTCATGTTGAGGAGAAAGAAGCTCAAGCCGTGAGTAACATTTCATCATTGTCCTAGCTGTGTTTATTTTGTCAGTAAACGGGTGGTGAGCACAGTGGAGTGTGGAGGCGCGCATGAGGGAAAGGGGAAGGAGGAACCAACACAGACCGTTTTGAGAGAATGCAGAAAATAGAAGGTAGACAGAGGGCAGAGTCACAGTTTTCTGAAGATGTACATACTTTACGGTTCAGTCAGTTTTGTTTAGCTGCTCTTTAGGAGTCTAATAATCAAAATAAAAGACCTGAAAATGAGTATAATAGCTCTCCTTTAAGTTACTGTCAGTGGCAAAGGGGCAGCTGTGACTTGGGGTAGAGTGGGTCGTCTACTTATCAGAAGGTTGGTGGTGCAATCTCCGACTCCAGTCAGTTTGTCAAAGTGTCTGTGTCAAAATACTAAACCTCAGATTGCTCTCGATGGCTACTTCATTGGTGTGTGAATGTGTGTTTATGGGTTCCCGATGGTTGGCACTGTGTGAGAAGCCTCCTGCGATTAGTGTGTGAATGTGTGTGAACAGGTGAGTGCTGACTTGTGTCATAAAAGAGCTTTTGAGTAGTCGAAAGACCAGAAAAGTGCTATAAATACAGTCCATTTACCAATGAATGTGACAGCTAATGGACTTTCACAATCACAAAATATATTTTAAAGCACTTTCCTATCAGTCAATATTCTCTGAAAAAAGAGAATGATTTTTTTCCAGTCTAGACCTTTCGAAATTGTGTGATAAATTTCCACCGGTTCGCCAGGTAAAACACCAAAGAAATCAAAGATCACATGACTGCAGCAGAACCATCAGGTGGTGTTTAAATGAATGACCCTAGTGACTTTGAATGTGGTGTGTGCCACAGGTATTTGATTTGCTGATCAGTGATCCTGCAGAATACAGAAAACAACTTGTGGATCAAAGAGATCAAAGGAAGATCGTGATAACTGAGCAAACAAACGTGGGAAATCCCTTTTTAATGCCTCATGGCCTAATACCCCATATAGAACTTTTGAACAGGATGAGTATCATGTCATAAAATGCCCCACCCCTAAAAAACAAACAAACAAGCAAACAAACAAAACAATCCTGTGTTGGGGTGGTGGGGGCTCTAGAGGAAAAATGCAGGGTGGTCCAATGAAAGTAAAACCAGGCTCAACTTTTGCCACAGGACATTGTACCTAACCCTACAGGCTGATTGATAAGTTTGTGCCCTGAGGTAGAAGGAGGGCAGGTATACATCTCTCTGTCCATGCATGTGCAGTTTAACTTTTGAAGTGATGATGCAGAAAGTTTGAAGTTAATCTCTGTGATATTTCTGTTACAGGTAATTGAAAATGGCAAGTTAGCACTGTCAGAAGAAGTGAACAATATTGGCCTCTGCACAGTCTCCGTCTCAAGGGAGCACCACGAGGTCAACGAGGAAACAGGGGAGACACAGAGGAAGGGTGCTCCTTCTTACAGCACGGGGGAAGAAATGGCAATGACGAATTCAACCTTGGCAGAGACAGATGACTGTATGAAGGCCGGTGTTCTTTTTTCTACGACAGTGCTGACTTGCAATTTTCCATTAACTAAAACAGAAATACCAATTAAGTTATTAACCTCAAACTTTGCGCATAATCACTCAAAGAGCTGAACAGCTCAGTGGTGTAAAAAGAGCTTCGGCCACGACCTCATCAATTACTCCCCATACATCAACTGTCACCTTGTTTGATGGAAGATTGAGTCATTACCACGGTTCTAAATTTTCTAGGGTTGTAATATCCTTTTACACAGTACTTGTAAATGTTGTGCAGTGTTTTGGATGTTGAAAATCCTGCAATCTCATGGCTCAGTTGCTGGACCAAGTTTATTATTTCAGTGTCTCACTGGTACCTGAAAGAACACTCTCAAGCCAAAGCAGTTACTAGTGTCTGTTTAAGCGGTGCTAGTTTGAAAACATAGACAGGAGGCTCAACACACAAAAAACTACTAGATAAATGTCAAAAATTAGCTGTCATTAACTAACGTAAAGTATGTAGGATTTACTGTGTTCATGTCTAACTAGCACATCGGTGCCTTCCATTTACCTCAGGAGCTGGAGTTCAGACAACAAAATATTTAAGCAGCAAAACAAAACAAATAAACCATACTGAGTATATTTATGTAAACAAAATAATAATTAGACAATATTCGAAAAGGGTGTAGGATGAAGTGAAACATTTTTCTAGTCCTATACCTTTTTTATACTTGAAATAATTCATAAACAAGACATTCAATAAACAAAATTAACACAGGTCAATAAAGACACACTGCTAGTCTGGAACCACATTACATTATTCCACCTCTTTGTTCATCCATCCTGTATCTGTTCAATACGTTATTTTAAAGATTTGCTTAAACTCACTTAGTGTTCTACATGTTTTCAATCCTTCCACTTCACTTATTCCATAGGCTGACTCTCTGTATTGAACTACAGTGACATTTAGCATTTGTCCTGTTTGTTGGATATTGTTTGGTAACAGCTAATTTTCTACTCTGTACATGATTTGGATAGTTTTGAAGTCAACCAAATCCTTAAATTTCAGAGCTTTTGGCTTGATGAATCAACTGGAAAGCACCATACAAGTAAACATTTGCTGTCTAATCTCTCTACTCTCTGTGGTTAACCCGTGAGGACTCATTTCAAACAGGAAGTGGTCAGAGAGACGAGTCTGTAATCACACACAGTCATATGAAAGCAAGAGACTGAGACAGGGCCTGACACATTACAGCCAGTGTTTAATTGAGTATTCAATGAGTATGTATTCTCACAAGGCATTAAATGTACAGCAAACTACCACTATCGTCATACATGGTGATGGGCTCACTCCATGCCAGAACTCTGCCAGGACAGAAATAATACCATGACTACATGTCCACTGCATGAACACATATCCTGATGCCATGCACTAATATTGACCATGAGCTGTAAAACCACCGAAAGAAAACAAACTAAATGCACTCACTCAGTATGATCGTTTTTACATGAAACCATCACATGAAACGCAAATAATACACGCACACTTTAAGAGAAGGAAAATGACAAGGGTGGTGACAATGTTATAAACAATGCAATAACAATAAGAACAACATCGACGAGAACAATAACAGTATTAAAGCTTTTCATGACCATATCAACATTCAGTGTATTGGAAAATACAATCCCAATAGACTCTTTGTATAAAAAAGAAGCTTTTCAAGTCAGCATGGAACAAATAACAGTTCATTTCTCTGGGGTGGGGGCAGGGTGGATGACAGGAGCGGGTGTGCTTCCAGAGATTTCAGAGGTGGGGACGTGTCTGTGTGTGTGTGTGCGTGTGTGTGTGTAATTAACATAGACTGCTTTCTACTTTTGGGGACACAGTTCTGAAGAAAAAGAAAAAAGGGCAGTTAATTGGGCACAGGCCTGTTTCCAGCACAGAAGGACTGATGCATCTGAAACAGAAACACACAAAATGATTTATCTGTATTTGAATTACTGAACTTATAAAATCTGTTTGTTTTTGTGAGCATCACATAGGCTACTGATACAGTAGGCTGCTTCATCAGGTGCCTGTGTTTCAAACTGAAAACTTCCTGCAGACAAAAATAATGACGATAATTCATTTCACCTGAACACTAAAACCGTCTGCGTCGATCTACGAATGAATGTAGATGATTTTTATGCTATCTGTTGTCTTCAGCTGCTTTACGTGTTCAAAGCTTCTCCCTCAGGTCACGCCGTCCCTGTGACATTTGAAGGTAACAGGACTGACGTGTTGCCAAATCTGCAGCCACTGAGAGGTGCCGTGCACTTATCTGTGCTAACCTTCAGTAAAGCAGCTCAGGGTGCAAAATATCACACTGAGGATGACATGCATGCTTCTGCACCGTCGTCCAACCGGCCTGATTGGGGATGGCTTAACAAACTGCGGACAAAAGCTGATTTTTGTGTCAGTGATAAACTTAAGGATCAGGCCTCAACAAGAAGTAGTTATGGTTATGTTACGGTTCTGTCTCCAGAAAATGAATCTAAGTCTGTACTGTGTCCCCAAAAATGACTGGAGTAAATATGTGTGAGTGTCTGTGTGTCTGTGTGTCTGTGTGTGTGCGTGCTGGGTAGGGGTCCTGGAGGAGTCGTGCTTGTCTATGTGGCGTAGCGTTTGGTCCACTGTTTGGCTATCCTGTCGTGCTCGGCTCTGTTGGTCAGGTACTGTGTGGCGATGCTTCCCACCAGAGGGTCGGCTGAAACACAAGAGGAATGAACTCAGTGGGACTCAACACATCAAAGGGATTCTTGACTTTTTACTGGAGCGTTCAACCTTTGGTTTGAAATCAGAAATATGAATGCAACAAAAAAGTTTCAGAAATTTTCTGAAATCGATGAAATCAACTTTTACTTCAATCAACTGTTTTATCTTGAAGGCAACAGTAACATCATGCAACAAGCTTTTAACACAACAACCTTTGTTTAACTAAGACAGTCCCACTGAGATTAAGAATCTCCTTTTTGATGGAGACTGAAATGTTTCACTGTTCACCTGCTAGCTTCTCTTTGTTTAGTGGTCAGCAGGTTGTGTTCAGTGAGTTTATCAGATAATTCCTCCTGAAACTGACTGAGAGGTTTATAAATTGCTTATTTTGTCAAACAGAAACCCCAAACCTCGACGGACACCGATGGAACGTCTTGAACATTGCTTTGATTATGTTAACTGTTAATGAAAAACATTACTAAATTAAACTTTTCAGATTCAGCACCCTGTCTTTATAAATATCTGCATTGGGAGGAATTGGCAGGTGAATGGATTCAGCGCAGACACAGGCCCTGTTGTCTGTCTGCCACTTCATCTTTGACTGTTAAAAAAACCACGTTTATTGTATTATTGTAGGTCCAAGCGTTGACTGTAGGGTTTCAAATACTGATTTTTTTTTCCTTAACAATTATAGGACATCCAAGTAATTTTTCAAGCACTATTTTTTCAGTTTCAAGGACTCTACCCATAGCAAATATCTCATATTTTAAAAATTCAGTAAATGATGTGATCAGTATCCTTCACTCACTGATCATGTACAGTAACGGACGAAACGGCGCTGAGGGAAAGGGCAGTTTGTCCCTGGTGCAATTTGTGGAAAAGTTGAACAGGGGAATAAAAAAGTGCAGTAAGCGTCAATAATAGTCCTCTCCTTAAGCAGCCACGTCATAAAATACACCTATTGTGATGCGATCACATGGTAATCTTCAAAATAAACTATGTTACAGCCACAACAACAGTATATGTTACAGCAAAATAAATAAAGGCCAATTTATGCTTCATCGCTTGACACATTTGACGAGTGTCACTCGACAGGAATGAAAGAAAAGTGACACATTTCCAATTTAGGCTTTGGTGAAAGGTTTCAGTCGTCTCCTCAGTAACCATATTTGACACGAAAGATAGAATATTATCAAAGAAATTCAGTTAAAACTGTCTCCATGGAGACATTAACACTACCTAATGACATTATCTGACAAAATATGACATTGTCCGGGACTTAACAAAGCTCTGCAGGTTCGTGACATGAAAGGACAGTGTTGGCCTTACGTCTTTAGGCCAAATTTGGTCAAATTACATGACAGCTTTATGTGGTTCATTTGAATTTCTTACGGACTTAAAAAGGGTCTTCAACATATTCCAGTATAAAATTTTTCCTCCAAAGCACATTGTTCAAACCCTGTTCAGAGACACTGAATGTTGTCATGGACACACTACAATCTCACACCATCACTTAAAGATCTCCTGAGGGGAAAATGTGAGATCAGCAACAGCCTTCAAAAATCCACATTGCTGAGAGGGATATATTATTTATCAGGACATACAGCATGTTTACACAAACAGCCACAAGGTGCTGTTTGACATCAAATTACCTGCTGCAGTGAATTCAAGTCTAAAACGGGGCAGAAATCTGCAGCCAACCACTGAGGAATTTTATTACAGCCAGTGAAAACCACAGAAAAGCTATAATTCAAATAAATGCGACTCAATCACTCGTGTGGCCTGAAGTGAAGTTTGTATCATGTGACGTACACGTGGCCGGCATGTTTATCGACAGCACAGTAAAATGTGCATGCTGCTGTAAATCAGAGGTGATCATGGTGGTGCTCTGGCAGCAGCTGGGCTCTTCCTGTATGTTTATACACCACACATGTCCAGCCAGTCAACGGGCAGCATCATGAATTTCCACTTGCTCATCCACTGATTGTGCTGATGCTCAACTCGCCGTGCCGCTGGTCAGTTTCTCAGTGAGGTGACAGAGACAGAAACAAATTCCTCGGGCTTCGCGAACACACTGGTTGCGTTCTGCCTTTCTCCTGCGGCGCTCGGCCTGCTGACGGAGCAGTGTGATGACAAGCTTGGCTGAGCAAGCAGCACAAACACCCCTCCGCTCTAATCCCTGCAAGGGTTTCAATGATGGGGGTTTTTACAGGCTTATACCCACATTTCTGGATGAATGGATCCTTACATATCTTAGCATTGTAGCTCGAAGCTGAAAGCAACTGACTCCCTAAGTGACAGCTCAAGCTGAAGACAGAAGTCCTGTTGGAATTGTTTGTTGGTGAAAGCTTGTGAATTATTTAATGCCCTGAATCATTTTTTCCTTGTTCAACCAATTTGTGCTTTAAAGGACAGAATTATGATTGTCATTTTTAGATTAGGGCTCCTGAAGGTTGGTATGTGGGAGAAGCAGCAGCTACGTTCTGTTCACACTTGAATGTAAGTGAGTCATTATATTCAAATAAAGTATTTGGTGGATTTATTGAAAAGCATCTGAAACCCCGTCCAACAGTTCTTGTACATTTCCAAAACTGGCAATCCGATAAGCATGCTTCACACAGGAACTGGTAAGAAAGTATGCAGGGTTTGAACTCTCTCCAGCTCTCTTTCTTATCCTTCACACAAGTACTTCCAAATTTAAGCACCCAGTGAATTCAACACCATGAAGAAACAATCTCAGGAGAGATTGTTCGCTGTTATCTGCTTTTAAACCAGAATAACATCTCTGCCTTCTGTAACATTCTGCCTTTCAGCACAGCTTACAGTGGGGTCGTTCGAAACAGCTGTTAAACTTTTTGATCTCAGAGATGGCTGGATGACGCTTCTTACAAGTTACCGGCTTACCACTGCAGACAGGAAGCCATTCTTTGTAGACTGAACCTGTTAACATACTAGCCTTGCACACTGCATCTTAAAAATCCTCTAATGGTAAAACGAGGGGAAACTGAGGTTCAAGATGGATGACATGTTGTCACGTTGATGTGAACTCTCTTTTGATTCTCTGGTGAAACAGATAAACATCTTTTTTTTTTCTCTACACAACCAAGCAAAAGGATTTCAAACAAAAAGCGAGAAAAGCTGATGGTCAGATCAACAGCTTCCCCATTCTCTATGACACACAGCAACTTTAATAAGCTACCAGGAATTCAACAAGAAAAACCTGCATGGAAACACATCACTCAGAAAATTAATTTCTTTGTCGTGTGCCAGAATGAAGGAAATCTGACGGAACATAACAGCTCAGCTGAAGCAGAGCATGTAAATACAGGATCAACTAAAACATCCCCAGAGGCTCAGACTACAGAAATGCAAGCAAAGCTACTGCTTAGTTTAAATCCATATAAACAAAACATGAGACCATCATTTGGCTAAAATTTACTTGAAGGGATATGCCAACTTTTTTTTCTTTTTGATTTTGCCTCCCTCCCGAGTAGGCTTGGGTCAGTGTAAAAATTTCTAAACTGGTTTGATATTAAGACAAATATCAGACTGGACTGGTATACCAGATTTTCACCACTAGGTGTCGCATGTCTCGGCCAACTGAACTGAGTGACACAAAGTGTGTCGCAACAGCCAATCAGCATTGAGCTTCTCATGACGTCGGGACATTGAGACCCAAACGGCTGTTGCTGTGTGTGAATACCACGGAGCTGTACAATAAACTTTATAACGTTAACTGAAACCTCAGAATAAAGTAATAAATGTAGTCACGTCGTTAAGCTTTCCAATGTTTCTGAAACTTCCACAACTAAAACTAAGGCCTGACCGATATATCAGTTAGCCAATATTGTTGGCTGACATTGAGCCATCGCAGATTTATCGGTATCGGCATAAGGTTCACCAATATGTGCCGATATTGAAGCTATTTTTAAGGCTGGAAAAAATGTTTGTTTAAAAATGTGTAAATATTAATAATTGTGTCGATAGTTTGCAGCTCGATATTTAATAACGAAAAATTGGAGTATTTACTCTTCAGTGCACCTACATTTGGTATTCAGTTCACAACGTAAGATGTAATTCCCTTTAATTACGTTTATGTCACAAAAACCTGATTCCCACATTCAGCGGTTATTATATATGTATAATATCAGCTGATATGTATCGGATGTCGGAATTTTCTTACTGCCAATTATTGGTATTGGCATTGGCCCCAAAAATCCCATATCACTTGTGCCCTAACCAAAACTGTGCAAAAAATTACGATTAACATGTCGTAATTATTAATGATAGAAACCCCCCTTCCTCCCGACGCTAATAGCTAAGGTAACTTCTCAACCATGGCTGTATGACCCATTAAAGACCTACGGTTTAGTTTAGAAACACAGACAGAACGCTGTTAATCTTTCCAACATTTCTGGAACTTCCACAACTAACACAGTGCAGAAATGATTATATGAGTCATAGTTATGACAGAAATTCCCCTTTCCTCCTGATGCTAACAGCTAAGCTTAAGGCTGTGTGTTTTGATAAAGTTACATGGCGCAGTGCAGCTTCAGGTCCAAACTGAATAGCATGCACAGACTGGCTATCATTCATTTTCGTTTGTAGCCAAATTAAACATCATAATACGTTGATCACGTTGTGTTGTTGCTTGTTACTTGTTAGATTTATGTGCGTCCTCGGGCCGTCGGGTGTCGTTACATGTTGCTGCTGATGTTTGCTTTCAGTTTGCCAGGATCTCACATAATGACAAATGCCAGTTTAGCTGATTAACATAAAATTAAACTGGTTTAAGCCAGCACAGAACCTGTAAAACCGGACACCCAACCAAGCCTACTCCCAAGTTCCAGACAAGAAGATAGACACCATTCTTTGGACTGTGCGTGCAGTAACAAGGAAGAGACGGGCAGAGCTCGCCCACTGCTAATTAGCTCAGCTAAAATACTGGAAGTCAGTGGGAAGTGCTAGCCTGCCCCGCCTAAAGTCATCAGATAAACTTCCAACAACTCTAAACGGTCCTGTGTGCTTACTATGACTTGTTTATTTACCACGTTATGTTATTTTTAGACTCAGATTAGCACTTAATGAAATTTTAGAATTAAATACTTAGTAGAAGTAGAGCTCAGGGCGCATGCATGCTGGTTAACAGCAAGAGAAGAAGAACAAACACATGAAGAACTACATGAAGTGCTAATCAATGTCCAAAAATAACATAACGTGATAAATAAACAAGTCATAAATAAATAAAAAGAAAAAAAAAGAAGCTGGCGTATCCCTTGCAAGTGATTTGGCATCTTTCCAAAATAAAAAAAATTTCTTTATCACTGGCACATGGACAAAAAACAGGTGCAGCTCCTGTCAGCCTTGTGAAAAACTATCTCAAGCTTGCTGTTGTTGTTTTTCCTTACGCTATGATTTCATTACTTTGAATGTGTACAATCAAGTTCAACACAGTGAATGCCTGAGCAGTGTTAACTCAGTTTGTGCAAGTCAAGTGAGAAGTTCACAAAGACGTGAATAAGAGAATTTTGAAGAGAGATTGTGGAAACTGTGGGATGCAGCCAAGATGCGACGCTTTCTGTATGCCTGTGAAAAGCTATTAACACTCTTGCATTAAGATGTGGCAGGACAACACACTGCGGTGGGAACAAGTTAATCTGAAGCATACTGAGGCCTTTACAAAGACACCTTTGCAGCGAGACACCTCTTCCAAATGGCTTCAAGATGACCAGACTTCTGTAAATTAGGAAAGTCCAGAAGAAAGTGAGGCAAATATTTCAGCTTTTGGACCAAAAGTGCAATGATAAAAACAGATTTTGCTGTGTGAGTTGTTCAAAGTGATTTATTGTTATTTCAGCCTTTTTTTCGGACTTTGTTTCTAGCTGCTTCAGCTGTTGTACAAAGGCACACAAGAGCTACAGAAGCTAAGGACAAACTGTTTTTATCTCACATATTTTAATATCAGTCCAGATAGTAAAGCTTTACTGTAAGACAGGGTGAGGCACATGTTATTACAGGTTTGACAAACTCACAGCCCTGAAGCTATAGAGGGAAAAAAAGCAGACACCTTTATTATAAACGACTGGCTCAATATCAGCCCATATCAGCGAGATATATGGTCTTGGCCAGACAGCAGCAGCAGAAGTTACTGAGGAGGAATCCCTCTGGCTTTGTTAAAAATTTAAGATTACTTTTTGGATGCTCCACACAGGTTGAGACAGGAAAAGACAGGAAGAAAACGCAACGACATTGGACAGAGGCCCTAAGCTGAATTTGAGCCCTAGATACGCTCTGACGTGGCCCCAATGAGCCACCAGGACGCCGCAGGTAGAAATCTGCATGATACAGGGTTCAATGTGGCATGACGGCAGGGGCGAAAGCCCCGGGAGATTTGATTAACTGTCATTCCATCCTCTTCCCCCGCTTTAATGAGCCACATGCCAATGATCTCCGTCTGCATGGGAGAGAAAATCTTGTGATGGAAAGCGATGGAGAGGGAGGGAGAGATATTTTTAGGGTTTTTCAGATCCTGGACCCACATTCAGCACTGGAGGCTGGGTTTAAAAAACTTAAGCGAGCGGCTGAGAAGTGTAGCAAGCGGACTGATGTTGATGAGGCAAGAGGCAGAAAGAGGGACAGAAAGTGCGTGGGTAAAGGGAAGGAGGAATGACGATTTTTTTATATTTGGCAGGGACGGGGTGTCGATCAAGTCTTCTTTGTATTATACTTTAAAGGAATCGGCTCATTTTATCTCACCAAGATCTGAAAATGTTGAGGAGGAAGAGGAGGAGGAGGAGAGGGAAAGCTATTCTCATTTCGCCCACGGAGGGAGAATCTCCGCTGCTAGGTTTATCAAAGAGCAATCCCCGTAGAGAGGACACAAGCTATCATCAGAGGTCTTCAACCCCCCCCCCCCCCAAGGCTCTTTCTTTTCTGTTGCCATCTCATTCCCCACCATTCACATCTGAGATCACCTGTCATTCTTCTGCCCTTTAAAGTCGCCTTTGTTGCTTTGGCACATTTCTCCCAGTTCACTCTGAACCTCATTGTGGCGATAATGGACAGATTTTTACAACAGCAGCTTTTACCGCCTCTGCTTGTTCAATGCATTACTTCATACAAACAGACATTAAGTGTATTGGTAGCGGAGGACCGGTCGAACTGGGAAACAGGTTTAACTGGTCTATAAAAGACAGATTGTATTCCCTGTCCCTCCCGTTCCTTTGCTCTGCTGGTAAACGGGGCCATAATTGATCTAATTAGCTTTAAAAATGTTGACGTCTTCTCCCTGAATGCTGTCAGCTGTTAACAGGGTTGTGTTCAGCCGGCAAGTCCTGGTTAAATATTGATTAAACTGCAATAAAGGGAACAGCAAAGCCCAGGCTTGCTGCTTATTGTGACAGGATGAATGTGAATGGAATGACAGTGCTGAAATATTTTTGTTTCTGCCTCTAATGCTCACAAGTTGCCATACATCCACATGTACACAGCAATGATTATTGGAGACAAGAGTGTTATATATCGCTTCCAAAAAGCTCTCAGTGTGCTTCGGTGCTAACAGCATCTCAAACCCTCATTTAAATGTTGTTTGAAACACCACAACTACACGAGGAGAGGCTGTCCAAAGTGTGAGCTGCTATTCCTGTTTGTGTAATTCATTTAGTCAACACCACAAAGACACAAAAAAATCAAAGAGCTCATGGAGACACTTTCAACTTTAGACCAACTGACGGCATTTTGTACAACCTCGTCTGTTCTGAAGTAGACTGAGGACTGTCAGGCAGCGCGGCGATTATGGAGGGTTTGTGTGATGGTGTAAGAGGGTCGGCCCATCTGCTCTGTCCGGTCTGATGGGCTCTCTGAAAACCCCTGCGTTCGGCACAGCTGAAGCCTTGACAGACCATCAGCATTAAAATGAAGAGAAAACTCGTGTTTCACCCCAATGCCTGGTTTGGTCTGACTGTGGTCTCAGACCTTAATTCAGCTGCTCTTAAACAAAAGCCATCCATCTGATCTGTGAGGTTCTTAAGCGACGCTTTTTTATTACCTAAATGTGTTGACAACTTTACATGCAGATCTTAGGTTTTATGAGCCGCTGTGTCACTTATTTAGAGAAGTCACACAGGCTATCTTACAACTTTTATTACCATCACTGTAGCTGTTAATGCATAGTTTTCTTTCACAGACTATTACCTTAAATTTATTGTATTAAAAAATTACCTAAATGGGATATTTTACAGCCCCAAACATACTGAGCAGATTTAAGGTCTTTGCTCTTTATGCTTTTTTTGTGTGATTTTAATTTAGCATGTAAATTGTTTTTTTATACCTGTATCTAAATAATGCAAGCTTTCACATACACTTTCCACGTAGTTTCACTAAACGATATCGTGGCATTTATTTTTTCAGACAAAGGTAGATTTTTCCAAAGTTTTGCTTCCAATGTGTACACATATGACCAGTCAAAATGCTTGTTGTTGCCATGTTGCATTTAAAATATACATTAGCTGACCCTAGCTGCTCATCACTCAAAACTACGGCCGATATATTGGTTTTTATTATTGGCAGATAAATCGGTATCGCCGTATATGTTCTCCAATAAGTGCTGATATTAAAACTTTTTTAAAAGGCTAAAAAAATGCTCGGACTAGTAGTTTAAGATGGTGTAAGCACATAGTTTGTCCAGCAGAGAGCAGGCCATTATTTTATTGGTCTTAAGAGAAGTGTTTACTGTTCAGTGCACTAATATTTGAGGTAAAGTTTGTTAGATATCCTGCCTTCATTTGTCACATGTATTTGATAACCACATTCAAAATTTTCTTTATGGTAAATCAGCTGATATATTGGATATCGGAATTTTCTTACTCCTAATATCAATATTGGCACCGGCCCCAAAAATCCTATATTGGTTCAGCCCTACTCAAACCATAGTTTTATGACAAAAAGCACAGAAACTATGGAGACAATCATTTTAAGGAGGGAACCAGTCCTGTTTGAAACAGGCTGATTGTTTGACCCGTGGTATTGCCGTTTGGAGCACAGAACTGAATCATAAATTTTTAACTGCTGTGAAAGAATCTAAAAATAGCTCTGTATTTCTGTCTTTAAAGCTTTCCTGTCTCTGTGTCGTTCACTCGTGCTCTCAGCTCGCTCGCCCTCTCCCTTGTTTTTGAATGAAGAGAAACTGGGAACGTTAAGAGCCAAGGAAAGCTGTCCTCTCCTCTTCTCTGTCGTGACAAGGTTGTACAGCTCAATGACATGCAGCCGCGCAGAGCAGAGTGGCTCCTCTAACAGTAAACAGTATGGATGCAGTTCCACCTTTGACCACAATGGCAGAGTGGCGCTGTCCATGCTTTCACTTCTTGACTCCGTGGGCAGAAAAAGAAGCTCCTGTCCACTTTGTTTCCTCTTTTGCATATGTTTGTAATGCCAAATGCAATAAATATTATGATGAAAATGCAATAACTTATATCCTTTATTCTCTTTTTACTTATTAAAATCAGCACCAGGTCATTATCACATGATGTTGAGTCCATTTTTATAAATGTAGTGCACCTGTTGTTTTTTTTAAAGAATTTTATTCGTAAAATCACGTTGTTCTTGATGTTAACAGACAGAGGCGTCACAATTCACCTCCGAATTATTAGCCATTTCTTGCCGTTTGATCGCATCACCGTTCATGTGCAATGACCTTTTGTCATCACATTTATGAGGCAATATGTTATGAATCAATAAAAATGTCATTTGTTTTTCATTTCATCATGCAAATGAGGAAAAATCTAACAATAAAATATGTTGAGCAAAGATTAAAAAAAAAATCTCACAAGCATTTTTAGCGCTCTCTTTAATTATATCACCAGAAAAGAGACCTTTTCTACAATCCCAGAAGACAGTAAACAATTAGATGAAGCCAGCAATGTCACAGATCCTGTTTAAAAAACAGACATGCCTCTCTCACAACCACCATGACTGCAGATGTAAATTAGCTTATAGCTAACTCTGGTGTGCTACGAAGCCGTGCATTGTCCCTGTCAAATAAACCTGCCCGTCTTTCCTCTCAGACTGCGGCTGCTGTGCTAGAAAGAGCATGACTCAAACCTCAAAGTGACACACTTCTGTTTACATTATCCACACAGAATGGACATGTCAGTCAACCTGTCATGGCTGAAATTGAAGAGAGATATGACAGAGAAGTGTGTGTGTGTGTGTGTG
>JAPQLA010000008.1:21966360-21977225 GCA_029822935.1 Naso vlamingii | reverse complement strand
CGAGGCTGCTCTCTCTCTGACAGCTGATTTTTAAATACCATGAATGGAAAGCATAAGAAACATCCAGATCTGGATGTATATAGATAGATAGATAGATAGATAGTGTCAATGAATTGATGTAATATTGCCACACAAAATATTGCAATATTACGCAGTATCGACCCGAAAGATCACAATAACAATTCAATAAACTTCATGATGTTGATGAAGACAATGAGATACAGTTGTAAAAACCAGAAAAGGCGAGTAAGGTGACCTTGAATTTAGAGCTGGCTGATATGGGCTGAAAATTACATTGCAATATTTTCAGGCTATATCTTGATTCTCGATATTTTTGAAATACCTCAAAAACACAATTTACATCGTCCATCGGCCAAACCCTAAAGTAGAGGCTATTAGAGCACTTGTTCAAGTTTCATCTGAAGTCTAAGCTCAGAAGTAGATGAATTTTCGGCTAAAGATTAAGAGATTAATGCAGTTCAAAGGCCATGTGAAAAAATGTTAAAATTTCCTTTGAAGCGGAAGCACTGGAGGGAGTTCAAGTGTGTACACTGTAAGCAGTTGAAATATCAGTTGGTATGTAAGATCTAAAAGTTGCCCAAGTACCAAATGAGGAGAAAAGACCAATTCAAGTGTCAATTAACATAAAAATTAAAAGCAGGTTAAGTGTGACAGGGTAAATGATGATATCACTACGTGTGACATCTAGATGGTTCTGCTGCTTTAGCATGGAAACTCAAGTCTCACAAATTGTGTAAGAGAGAACTTCTTTGTCAATGTTTTGATGGAATAACTGTCTTTGAAATGTGGTGATTACAGAAGTCAGACAAGTTTGAAGAGTTTTCTGGGAACGATCAAAGTATCTGAGTGAAAGTGACCTCAGCACTTCAAACTCTACCTCCACTTACATTCTGTGCTTTATGGCGTCCACTGATTTCATTGATTCCCATGTACTCCCCACTTGTTTTACACACTATAATATACTTCTGATGCCTTTTAACCACCACTTCAGGTAAAGTGTAGCTATTATTATCTATACGAGATAAAGCCAAGAGATGAAGTCAAATAACATTTCAATAATATATTAGAATCTTCTTCTGGCCTTCCTTTAAGACCTGACTCTGCCATTACACACTCTTCTAGAGGCGCACACGCACACGCACACACACACACACACACACACACACACACACACACACACAAACACACACACAACAAGGTCACAGAGACCTGCCGACTCAGCTCGCTATTGTGAGTGAATGTCTTGTTAGCTGCTCTCTCTATATCGTATGCAGAGCTGATGGCAGGCCTCTCTCACAGAGATGAACACAGTCTCTGTGGGGACAAAATTAAATGACTGAGGAAAATTGCCAAGTTACTGTGAAAAAGAAACATGTTGAGCATTCAGGGTGAGCAAGCATGGTGCTGAAAAAAGGGCAGCACTATTACATTAGTGTAACAAAACACTGAGTGCTGAGATTATTATGAAAAGAGGTGTATCAAAGGAAACACAGGGTGACCTCCCAGTCTCACCAAATACAACCACCTCTCAGTGCAAGCCCACAGTAATCATGGCAACATTGATTAGGCTGCACTCTGAACATTGATTTTACGTCACTCCTCTATTGAGATGGGTTCGTACAGACTGCAATCACTCACAGCCAGAAACATTCACTCTATCTATAATTCACTCTGTCCTCCGTCCTCCTGTCTCTCTTACAGTCCCGCACAGATACATGTACTCAGAGTTAAGCATAAAAACATGTATTTGTGAGATTCCACAGGCCGTTTTCTTTTACATATAAAATTTTTCACAGTGCTAGTTCATCTGTCTCTTCTACGTAAATGTTTCCTAAATGCTCTATTCAAACAAGTCAGGACAGCCACAAAAAGAGCCAAAATTCTAACACAATATTACAGTATTTGGCATCTGAAAAACCAAATGGAGCAGTGTTGTTCTAGTTCTCTCTCAGGCTCTGACAGACTGTAAAATTTAAGCAGAAAAACTGCTCTGCTGCAGGAACCTTTACTGGACAGTGGTTAGTATGAGACTATTGCCCATGTCCATCAAATTTTGTATATGTGCAGCAGAATATGGCATTGTGCTCCAAATTATGTACAGTGCCCAATCATAGTAATGCGACAAGATGTTATAGGTTATGACTCATTTAATTTTTGTGATTTGTATACCGACTGTAAAACTTTTTGTTAGAATAACATAATGTAAGATGTTGGTGTGAATTAAACAATTCAATTTTTAACTCTATACTATAACTGTGAGATTTTCATTTCTTTTACCTAAAATGTATTGATGACTTGATTGATTGTATTTTGCTATTCATTTGTCTGTTGGGTGGGTTTTTATATAAGCCAGTATAGGTTTCAAATAGGTTGCAAATGTGAGTCTAACAAGCCACCAATCACAGTTGTTGCTGTCTGCATTGCTGCAATGTCCAGTTACATTTCTTGGGAGGTGCACGTCAAACTGCGGCGTTGGGCATGCAGCTACGAGATTCAACACGGAAGAATAAAGCAGGCTTTCCAAATAAAGAACACATCAAAAGGGCTCACGTGTTTTGAAAGGTTAACTCATTCATAGTGCATTTCTTTAACTCAAAAATACATAAATAAACACATTACAGTTGCGTGTGAAATCAAACTGATGTAAAGTATATAAGGCACATGGTGTCACAGCTCTAACTCTTGAGGTTTTATCATGTCTGCAACATCTCAAGGTCTCATAATAAAAATATGTATTCATAGTCAACATACCCTGAATAAATACAGGTCAAATATTTGAGATGGTGCAATCCATTAGCAAGTGACTTTCTTCTTAATGTCATGCATTACAGTGTCAGAAATCAGTTGACAACTTTCATCTCTGTTTGAATCTGACCTCACACAGCCAAAAAAAAATCCAGCAGTCGTACTTTAATATTAACAACTGCTTTTAAGCTGCACTAACACTTGACAACATGTGATGAGAAACTGTGAAATTATACTTGGAAAAGATTTAAATGACAGAAATACTTATCCATAATGAAAAAAATTCATTTATGGTATACTAAGCTTACGGTTAAAGTTTTATCAAAATGAGGCCATATTTTATGAAAGGCATCTACATCTTTTTTTATGCTGTTTTATAGGAACACCGTCTTCTTTGACACAGCACTCGGTTTTCCTGCACCCCCCACCCAACCCCGGTGCCAGCTGCTGGGTATTCATCACCTGAGTGAAATCAAAGCCCTGGCAGGAAGCTCAGTGTGTGTGATTGCTGCTGAGGCCTGTGCTCGGCCTGGCTGTCTGCACATTGCTCGCTGCCAAAACAGTAATGGAATCTCACCATAGCTTTGCTCTGCATTAGAACTTTTTGTCCCAGTGCCAAGGTTTCACTGTTTACTCACACACAAGCCCTTGGGCGGGAGCTAACCCCTCACCCCAGCTAGAAGATGGTTACATGTCCACACAGCCCGATGGAGACTCAGGAAGGAACAAAGGGTCTACACAGTGCTGATTTACGCTGATCCATTAGCTCACTTTAAAACAGCATTAATGTAGTTTTTCCAAGCTGAACTGCCATGAAAATATAAGAGGAGACACCCCCCATTAAGAGGCAAGGCTTGAAGGTGATAGCTGTTGAAAGCCGACCACAAAAGGGCACATTAAGAATTCAACAGCTAGCGCAGCCGTATCAGCTGGAAAACCAACTGAGGCATGCATGGAGACAATTAACCAGAGATTTACGGTGTGAAGGATGATCAGGCGAGGTGTGGGGAATCTGTCCTGTCGTCCTGTGGTCTCCTATGAAATGCACTTTTTGATTAATGACTGCTCTGGGCATTGCCAGTGCAATGACTGGTATCAAAATGGGCAGGCCAGTAGCATGAATGGCTCCCACAGGCTCCATAGTGCTGCATCTGGCATGCAGGTGACCTATAGTTGGCATGCTGGAGCACAACTACCTTGAAACTCCAAGTATCTTTGCACTGAGCACTTAATTAATCTTATCAAGGGCAGACGTGTGCGCAGCGAGAATAGCTGAGGCGACCGACTGAATGAAAATGCTCTTTGGTGGTTGATGATAAGAGCTACAGATACTTTTCAGAAAGGCAGCCGAGAGGGATCAGAGCTGCCTGAGAGGCAAGGAGGAGGGATGATTTGGAACAAAATCCCTGAGCGATAAAAAACACATCATTCCCACGCCTGCCGTGGTGTTGTCTGCTCACTGAAACACATTATGGGCTGATTTTAAGGCGGCTGTGAAGTGAATGCTACACTGGAGCCTGTGGGTGTAGCCTGGCTCCCACTGCACTATTGATTCAGCAGCACTGCAGTTTAGAGAAGCATTGGCTGACTATGAGAAATGGAAAATAAACAAAGAGGACCAAGTGGGAGCTGGTGGAGCTTCATGGGAGCAGACCAACAGACACTGAACCAGTCGAAGAATACAGATTCATGGTTAAAGTCCAGAAATTACCCATGGCTTAAGACTTTGGAGAGACATTTTGTGGAATTTCAAAAGCCACAATCTTAATCGTGGCTCACTCACTTTTAAGTTTTCAGTTTTTAACTGTAAATCTTAAAAGAGAAGTTTGTTTTTTGCACATAAAAGCCTCAAATGGCGGCCCGCAGGCCACATGCGGCCCAGAAGAAACCTCTGAGTGGCCCAACAAGAAAAGTAGAGAATAACCAAGGAAAACATATTGCGGGAGCCTACAGAAATTTCTACAGTCCTTCCACACAACACTATGCACAGCACTACCAACGATTCAGTGCATTGTTGTGAAAATGTGTGTCTAGTTGTGGTAGTGGAAGTCCTATGATACCAACTCTTAAAACTTTCTCAACCTTTAAATGAAAACCATCGGTTTAGCCCTACTTGGGCTAACAAGTAGACTCCTGTAAGCACGAGGGGTGAATGTGCATCAAATCTGCATCAAAAGTGAAGCGTAGATATCAAGTGTGCAGCACTGTAAAGTTGTCCATGTTTTCACCGTTCGAAGTGGATTTTGCTGGCCGCTTGCTAACTTGTTTGTAGCTTCTTTGGCTAACCGGAAGAAGGTCCATAGCAACCAGCTGACAGTAGTGGAGTCGGACAATAAATCAGTTCTCTCTCAGTGCTAGCATACTGGGACAAGGACAGCAGTCCGATTAAATGGCCTAATTGAACTTTAACTGTAGCTCAACTTAACTGTGCATGTAAGCGCTCTGCCTGCGATTTAGTTAAAGCAAACCTGTCAGACTTATTCACTATAAAACCAGGGACAAATACCTTATAGGGTATCCACACACAGGTTTGTCAGAGAACTGACACGCAGTTGTTTTGGATTGTTAAAAAGGCACGTCACTCGTTCGACACGACAAAGATAATTTAGCAAACTACTGAGTTACAGCCAATGACAACAGTTATGTAATATCCTCTGTGGCTTCGTCAAGACCAAGAAAATGAATCAGACTAGTTGTTTTGACATTTGCTTGGAGATTACAAAAAGCCAGCTTTACACACTGGGGACATGCACCATTTTTATTTCCAGATTACTTTAATGTCAGTGTGTTTAATTGTCAATAAACAATATGATGCCTTTGCAGTATTCAATGATCTTCACTTCAATTTAAAGAACTAAAAAGTACATACAGGAGGGCACACACATGCACACCACGTGACTTGTTTCTTAACAACTGTTTCTTTAACCATTAAAAGTTTAAATGATCATACAACAGCACAATACTGCAATACTGTTGCACGAGAGATGCAAAAGAACGTATAAATAATAAAAAGAATGATGTCTGAATTCCAGCATCAACTCACTTTATGTATATATTTACATATATATATATATACACACACACACACACACACATATCTTTTTTTCTATATTACCATCACTTAAAATCATTCAAATTGACCTTCTGAACACAACTTAAGTTTAATTTTAAGTGCATTGTGCTGATAATACATCTGTCACTTTTAAGAAAAAAACAGTAGACTTTTACAGTATTACCACTCTTAGATCCACTAAAGAAAAATTTTGAGACATTCCTGGATAAAGCAAAAGTGAAAGCAACAGCAAAAAACTAAACTTTGCATGTGGATGATTAAAATTAAATGAATCAATAAATAGCCTTAATTTCTTCACATGTAGCTCACATGAAAACTAGTGGGTTCAGTTTGAGAGTGCGCTTGTAGTGGTGTGTAGGTCTATTTAATTTGCAGTAAAGGTTATATATATGTGAATGATCCATGTGCTTGATACGCAAAGTAGCCATACTGCCTAACAGCTTGCTGAAACTCATGTAGGTGATCATTGTCATCGTCAGGGAGCTAAAAAATAAATAAATAATAATAAAATTGAAAAAAAAATATGCCTAATTATACGAGTTAGCTTGCTAACTGCTGTGTCTGATTGGAGGAGCTAACAAGAACCTGCCATGGGGAGAGGGGACATGTTGAAAATGGGATAAGATGCTCAGCTGAAAACTTTACCGTTGTTGTGTCAGTGTAGTCTCTTCCTCGTCATTATCATCACCTCGAGTATTAGACCGTCTGAAAAAAACTGCGTTTTCTGGCTTTTATCTTTCCTCTTTGACATATTGCTATTTCATAGAAATAGGAAGCTTGAGCTTGTGATTGAACCTGCCTTGTGTTGAATGCTGTTGTCTTCTTTTTATTGGTGAATTTTAGCCTGTTTAAGTGTATTAAAGTTTTTGTTTGTTTGTTTGCTTGTCGTTGTTGTTTTTGTATTTTGTATATTTTTTTGGCCTTATGTACCTTATTCGGTCTTTAAGTCTAGTGTAACACCCTTTCAAAATACCATGTCCAGGTCCAAACCCTTTCTTTTCAATGCTGCTGTGCTGTCTCGTGTAGATTAAACAGTTCTGAGTGAAAAAACAACAATCAAAATTTCATTCTACTGCTTTCCCCATGATGAGAAAGACAAGAGGAATGGCTGCAGTTGATTAAGCATGTTAGGTGAATAAAGAAAAAGTTTTGGCTTTTATGAGTGGGTGCTAAGGTTAGCAAGCTAACGTTAGTATCCGTTCATTTAAACGAAACCAACCCTGTGTGAATATTCCTCTTAAAGTTTATGTTCTCTATAGGGTTATGTTGTTACAGATGCAGTAATCCTAACTGGCTGTATCAATTGTGATCTTGCTTGGTTGAAACAAAAACGTGGTTTAATAATGTTAATGTTTACGTTACCATAACCGTTATCAGAGATATCCGAACAGTGTCGGTTCATTTAAGTGAATGGATGCTAACGTTAGCTAGCTATGCTTAGCAGCCACTCGCTAAAGCCAAAACTTTTTCTTCATTCACCTAACGCACTTCATTAACTGCAGCCATATCCTCTTGTGTTTCTCAGTGCTAGAAAAGTGACAGAATGATCATTCTCTTTTTTTCTCAAAACTGTTTAAACTACAGGGGACACTGCACTGCAGCATACTGAAAATACGAGGCTTGGCCCCATATCGTATTTTTAAAAAGGTGTAACATCACAACTTTAAGACCGGATTGATAGGACAGCTGAAGAACTGGACAGGAAATGGGGGAGAGAAGGGGAATGACACGCAGCAAAGGGCCACAGGGAGGAATCGAACCCCTGGACCACGGCATCTGGGACGCAGCCTCTGAACATGGGGTGACTGCTCTACCAACTGAGCTACCGGGGCACCCAGAATGTTCAAGATTTGGCATTTAAACAGATCTTTGGTTACTGTAAGCTTTCCAACTGAGCTGCACACTGACACTGTAGTTTGAACAAAAAAACAATTCTTAACTTATCTAAAAAAAAAGATGTTTAGCCTGGCGGGCCACCTGGCTCACAATACAAAGGGGTAAACCCTACTATATTACACAACAATGATCCTCTCTACCAAACACATACTGGAACCAGGTGTTGGGTGATATGTTAAAATTTTCCAACCAGCCACCGTCAGCCCATCAACCACAGATTGCTGATTTATTCCTGCAGGTGTATGTGCAGCTTCATGTCTGCGCTCCTCAGCATGCAGGGATGAAGTGGACTTGTGCCTGAGAAATATGGATACGAAATGTTGCACAGTTTTTGGACTCGCGTATAATCATCACATATAATTATTATTATTCTCAGCTCTTCGGTGTGAGTGGCAGAGCTGCACTGCGCAGAGCTGCACTGCGCAGAGCTGTGCTCCACAGGCAGTCTGCCGACATTTCTTTGCTCTGGTCAGTTCTGCTCATCCTCGACTTCTTTCTGATCACAGTTAGACAACCATAGACTATGCCCGTTCCTATTTTTGGCACTTACAGGTTAAATATTTATTGAATGAAATTTTCAAAGGATCCATTAATGTAGCAAAATGGAATATCAAAAATGGACGAAGATATTGGCTCCAATAAACCAACCCATCCCCAATAGTCAATATATTAGCCCAATCACCTAACCCTAGATGTGGACAACAAATTGTTAATGAAACCTAAAAAGAAGAGAAATAGAGTCAACAGCATTGAGCATTTCCTGAGGCCACACGTTTCTGTGCCAGGATCAGCCTCGGGGATGTGTGATGACTGGTGTCAGTGGAGCACGGCTCACCTTATCTTCCCCTCACTCACAACTGGTTGCTTGAGTTAAGCTGTAACAACACATGCGGATAAAGAGACGCCCAGGACTGTGTCAGCTGTCTGCTTTATCTGTGTGATGACAGGAGGCTCTGGCTACTAACCAGCCACATACACACACGACTCAGCTGCTCCTCTACACATCAGACTCACTGATGTTCATTTACTCACATTAACTCCCCTTTCTCATCCATGTTTGCAGCTTGATGGCTCAGGTGGTGATGGGGCGAGTGCAGAGGCTCTGGAGTTCTTGAGAAATCTCAGTTTCAACTTTTTACCCACAGTGTTGGTCAGCGTTCAGTTCTGCAACAGTATCCTGCTTCATGTTTATGGCAACATACATACTACAGGCTCACGCTGCTTTACACCAACAAGGTTTAACTTTTAAATTGGATTAAATCATGGTTTAAGTTTAAATTCTGTTGCACCAAACTTTAAACCTAAACCTCAGTTTAGTTTTTACTGTAAACCATGATTAAATTTAATTCTGTAGCACCAAAGCTTTAAACTCCAATTTAAACTTTAATCTCGGGTTAACTTAAATCCTACAGCTGAGGAGGTTTAACTTTTACAATGGCTGTTTTTGAGATGGATTAAATAAAATAATCAAGTTCCTCTTTCCTTAGGAGATGGACTTAACCCACTTGAGTTTAATGATGATGATGATGATGATGACGATGATGAATTTTTGTCAAGAAACCGGTTCAGCAAGGAAACTATTTTGAAGCTGAACAGGAGGACTGGACCAACTGTAAAACATGGCAGTTACAGCCATCACAAGTTCTGTTAAGATAGCAACTTTTTAGCTAGGTAGCAATGATGTAACATTTTGTTTCAGATATGCACACATTTTAACACTAAATGGCTTCCGTCCACCATTCTTTCATACTTACTTGGTCCTGACAGCATGCATTTCTTTACATATTAATTTAGTTTAATTAATTTAGTTACTCTGCTTTATACAAAAGCTCTCTGAGAGTAACTCTGTTGATTCTGTTGTGTTTATTGTACACAATTTTTTTAATACAAAAGTTACCTAAAAGAACTGAATTTGCCAAGTGAAGGATAACACTGCCTCACATTTGCTTAACCACACTCTCTCAAAGGAGCCACGCTACTTTGGCAACAGTCAGCAACAAGCTCTATCCTCAAAGTATGAACTCCCAAATCAGCAGACGTGCCTGAATCTCTGACATGGATTAATACATTAAAAACATACACTCTTCAGCCTGTCGCTTCACCTTTTCACAAAGCACAGAGAGCGGATGACAGGCACACAGACACTGGACTTCCTTCCACAGACTGACACGACAGAACATGAACCTCCACAGCCCATGGATGAGCCGGGTCTGAACGGCGTCCTTAACAACAGTTATTCATAGCAATGGTCTGTTATACAGACATAACAGAAGCTGGAAAGCCTTGATTGACCAATCAGAGTCAAGTATTCAACAAAACCACGTAATAAAAGTGAGTTCGCACCTTAGCTTAGTAATGTTGCTAACGGGTTCAGGTAGTTTTTGTGATAGACACATATTTGTGCCATCTGTCAGTACAAGTATGAGTCATGCATGCACGAAGAGGTCCGCCATCTTGGACAACTAGCTACGGCTACACCACTTGGACATATTACATTTGGTTGCTAAATGATGATGTTAAATGTTACTGATTAAATTTTTACTATTCCTAACTCTTAACTTAGGTTAGGATTACAAGTTGAATAAGCGGCAAAGGCATGGTTTGTTGTAAACTGAACATTAACTGTTAATGAAATTTATTTCCCGGCTATGTTATCTGAAGTAGTGTCAGTGACTAACATTATGCTAGCATCTTTGCTCGGAGCTAGCTAACTAGCCACCATAAGTTGAAATTGCTGTTGCTAGCGCCAGAGCTGGCTAGCACTAGCCATTATGCAGAAATGATTTAGTTTTAAAACATTTAATCTGATTTTGACCATCAAACTCGGATTGTGACATGTAGTTTGTACAAGTGGTGTAGCTGTAGCTAGTTGTCAAAGGCAGCGGACATTCTCACATCGTGCACTGACACCATTGACAGCTGTCTGTAAACCATTGCTGTTTTGTGGGAACAAGTTTTTTTAAGAGGGAGAAGGCTAAACAAAAGTGAACGGTACAAAACTTTTCATCAGAGGGAAACATTTATATTTAACGTTTACTAGGAAACATCTGAAATAATAATGAGCATCATTTTTCTGTGCTATCTAGGCAGATACACAGACGTTATCTGTGGGGGAATTGTTCTGGATGCA
>JAPQLA010000008.1:21953523-21964677 GCA_029822935.1 Naso vlamingii | reverse complement strand
ATGTATCAGTCTTAATGGGTGATGCTCAGGAAGTGAAAGTGAATTTCTGTGTATCTGACATGAATGAAGTTTCCTCTTTAAGCACAAAGAGGAAGTGGTACATTTATGTGTGAGTGCAATTGTGTTACTGTTTGAGCAGTGTGTGTACGTGTGTGTGTGTGTGTGTGTGTGTGTGTGTGTATAGAAAGAATATGTAACTGCCTGTACGCATTTCTGCAAGAGAAGGAGTGGCGCTATAGGAAGATGCTGCAGTCCTTCCTCTACAGAACAGGACAGCATATCTAATGAGAGGCTAATTATTCATCCAACACAGAGACACGATGTGCATAGCAGATATATGCACAGTGATGATGACCTCATTCACACACACACACACACACACACACACACACACACACACACACACACTACTGCAGAGACAGGCTTAGTCAGCTGTAGCAAACTGCAGACAAGAGAAGGGAGGAAATGAATGAGGATGGAGGAGCAGAAACAGGCGAGGAGAAAGCGGTGTAGAATCGGTTAGAGCACTGTGTCAGTATCTGAGCCTCTCTGAACACACACATTAAATACGCTTTCACATGAAATGTCAGGTCAAAGAATTATTCATAAACTGAGTTTTAAATACAGAATGTTTGCTTATACAGCACATTTTGATGGCCTTACACAGAGGATTACTCCTGATCCTCCTGCACACAAACAGCACAAAAGCGGCCTCCTTTGTGTTTGATCACAGACTTCAAAAAGCACCGCAGTAACATTTCAGACCTGCTCTTTAGGTCACGTAGGGGTCCATTACACAAACCTCACCTTCCACTTCCCCGGTGTCTGTTTGAAATGTGTTTGTAGCCAAAACGGAAGGATAAAATACTTCCTCAAAAATGTATGATTTCTTTCAGCTGTGGATATAATAGATTATGACGCCTTTACATCATTACAGCCATCAGATCAGCTCTCCTCAGCCTCGTGGATGAAACTGTGACCAAAGGTCACATTGACTGAATTTTCTGTCAATGTCATTTTTTTTCCTAACAATAAGGGAAAACTTTGAAGGCCGTCCATCATTTTGACAGATTGTAATTCACACCCCTGTCCAGTTAGTGGCAGGTGTGTCAAATTAATTAGCTACTGACTAGAAATCCCAGTGTCCAGTGAAGCAGCAGAGCGCAGCTTCAGCTTCAAGAACAAAATTAAAACAGTGATGAGAAGTCGTCTGTCCGAGAAAAAAACACAAAACATGATGAACAGCAGCTCAGTTCAGTTTAATTCAGTTCATTTTTTGTCGGTGGTTTGTTCATAATTTAGATGTAATGGTCTAATTTTGCAAAATCGTATTGTTCATTTGCCTGTTTACACACAATGGCACAATGTTTTTGGTGTCCTTCGCTGTTACTGTGTGGGAAAAATCAATCATCTGCCCAGTGTGGTGTTTTATTAAGTTCATACAGAAGTAAAAGTCTGAGAAGAATAAGGAAGTGTCGAATTTAGCACAGTGCGCAATGTGTGTCTACATGAAAAGTGAGCACAAGGTCGTTGTCAGCTGCTCAACCTTTCTCTTCATGCCACGGCTTAAACGCTTCATCCATAGGTTGGTAATGTTTATTTTATTAAAATACAAATGAATAAATTCAAAAACAAAATTACAATGACAGCTAGTAATTGATCATGATGGATGCTTTTTTTTTTTAATGACAATCAGAAAGTCTGATGTAGAACATCACCTGTTCTACACTTGCCGGGAACATTTGTTGCATGTCATACCCGTCTCTGTTCACGTCTCCTGTCCATGTCTACATTGTGACAATCGGACAATGGCAAAAGGAGAAAATACAGTTTAGTATTAAATTAATAATTTAATTATTAATTATTAAATTAAAGCATTTCTTTGTAACTTAAAAGACTGGTTAAAGTGTAGAGTACAAATTATTCCTATGTGGGAACTGGGAATAGTCTTTTTATTGATACCAATTGCCATTACTGATTCTTCATCAAATCCTTTACTGATTCTGATTCATTTGCTGTGAAAAAGTAACAGTCTGAACGCAGCGCAGAAACAGAGTAAATAAAATTATGCAAGTGACTCAGGTGAGCAAAAGCACAAGATTGTGTTTTTCAGAAAGATGTTTCATCACATTCCTGGTGTTACTGTTTCCACCTTTACTTGAAATGATCATTTTACACATATTGTTTAAAACTAGGACTGTTGTTATTTTGGGCCAAGAAATGACACCATACTTGGGACTGTTTCTTCCTCTCTGGTAGACACATGTGTGGAGTTACTGTTTTGCAAAGCACAACCGGCATCAATAAAAAGGACTGATAAGCTCAGAAGCATATGATTTCAATGGACAAGAAAATATGGAATCACTTCTTAACTGGAACAGGTTGTCTGTTCCCATTCCTGCACAAAACAGAAACAGAAGAAATCATGTTTTATTAAAATATAATATTTTTGCTTGGTCATCATCACTCATCCATACAACCAATTAGGATTAAACAAACAGAGGTGGAGTTAGTAGGATTTTCCTAAAAAATAAAATATAGACTTACACAAAAGGAAGTACAAAAGTGTGTTTACAAACGGCAACAACCAAATGCTACTGACTCCACCTTTAAAGAGCACAAACTTGTTTATGCAGTTCCTATTAGGTCTAGCCTTTTAATTTTGCCCTGAGAGTACATTAAACAGATGCACCTAAACTTAAAAATGTACAAAACATTCCTTCAGGGCGCAAAAGCCCCCGAACCCCCAGAGGATCCCAGGCCCGCCCATTACAGTGTCACAATATACTGCACATAACACCGCAAATGCATTTCAGTCCAACAGGAGATTCATCGAACACATTCATGTTCTCTTCGCAGTGATTACTTGAAGTGCTCTAATGGAAAAGACCACGCACATCTTGAGGCGGCGCCACAAATCAGCACTGTTGAGCCAGATGCCATTATTTGACTCAGTTGGACTGGTCTGTTCGAGTCTGGGTCAGCTGGTGCTGCTGACTGATAAAATGATATAGTGCGTGATATGAAGAGATTCCAACCTGAAGTACCACTGCACAGATGTGTGACCATCTGTCATTCTGCTGCATGCAACTTTGACCTTGGAACTTCAAAAAACTGTAGAGAGAAACTATCATGTCTATCATTTCCTTTTAGAGTAAATGAATTATGCACAAAAATTCAAAATAAAGAAGACGGGCTGGTGTAACCTCCTCTTTCCTGATGTAAAGTGAGTATGAGCTGCACAGTGTGAAAATCCAGAAGGGTTTAACAGTCAGCCAGTGAGCGAGCAGTGCAGACTGACAAGATGGTGAATAATTAGTATTTCCATAGCGCCGTCTCCCTGCAGGAGGGCTGCAGAAATCTTTAAGGCCCCTCCTCCGTTTCCTCTCTGAAGCAGATGGTTACGTCTCTCTCTGTCACTCTCAGCTCAACTTCCCATCCTATTCATTTGTCTTCTTCAAACAATCTGCCAGCTTAGAAGACAATGACCTTTCAAAAACGATTTTTTTTTCTTTCTTTCTTTCTTTTTTTTTTTTTGTGAAAATCCCAAGGGATTCTTCCCACATAACAGGCATCACTGCACAAATCTAGCGTGATTTGACAGATCACAATATCTACAGCTTGTTCAAATCTTTTGCAGGAGAACAAAGTTGCTCTAAGCAGCCCCTTACTGCAGTAAGTGTTCCATTAGACATACACCCACATAATCCCTGATAGAGTCATTAAATAAATGGCCTGCTTGTGTGTGCTTTGTGCTTGTGTGCAGATCTGCGGTCTATATCCGTCTGAATACTCCAGCTTTAAGTGTATTACAGGATTCTCAAAGCTTACATGATGGACAAAAGCATTCAGGGCTGCGTGACAAAACCAGACTGAAACTATCATGACTGCAAACGGTTCAATCCAGACATCACTGCCTGGTATCCTGCTCTCTACTGACACTGTAACACAGAGCAGGGTAGTACTGACTTTCACTACATCTTACAAACACAAACACACACACGCACACACACACACACACACACACACACATATACATATAAAGGTGTAACAATACATTTTAACAACAATACGAAGTGTATTATGATTCATGGTTGGTGGTATGATATAAGAACAATATGGACTCATTTAGAGCGATACAATATGATATGATTCAATAACTAGAAATCAATATAGTGACCTTTTTTTTTGGCCAAAGATAAAGGAAAAGAAAATGCCTGTTATTCTGCAGTAGCAGAGGAGGAAAAACACGGGAGAAGCTCGATACACTGAACTACACAAACATTACATTCAAGGCTTCGATTCAATCTGTGTGGAGCGCAAATGCCGACTGAAAATCTCTCGCTCTCCTGCTGCTTCCCTGCAATGATCCACCATTATCGGTGGCTTAGTGGTTAGCACTGTTGCCTCACAGCAAAAAGGTCCTGGGTTTGGATTCAGGTCGGCTTGTCTAACACCAAGAGGGTCCTGGGTTCAATACCCAGCTGGGGTAGGACCTTCCTGTATGGAGTTTGCATGTTCTCCTTCATGTTCCTCCAACCATCAAAACATGCATGTTAGGCACATTAGGTTGGGTTGGCCAAATCAGTTGCTCAGTCGCAGCAGCTCAGGACTAACCCTTCACTCTAACCTCACAATTCTGTTGTATAATTCACTGTGTAATGACAACAAAGCTGCTTTACCTTTATGACAGCGAAAAATGCATCCACGTAACACCAACTGACCTGCTAAACACAAGGCACAAACTCTCATTTTTTAGATCGATACAAATCGCACTAGAAGGTCGATGTACCTATTAGTGCAGTTTGATCACAGGAATACAAGTCAATGCATCGATACATCAACGTACTGTTACACCCCTAATGCATATAATCAACCTATCAATCCACCTACAGTATCTGTGACTAAATAGTAGTGGCTCAGCAGTGATCTCCTAAAAATTTAAATTAACTTAGATGCTGTTGTTCTTAAAAGACAGTACAAAAGTTTTTTTATATTTATCTTTTCATAAAAATGTTATATTTTATGTCCACAACTTTGTCATTTTTTGCCGTGGTATCGAACATCTTATTCAATATCGTTATTTTTCAAATGTCAGTATCATGACAACACTACCACCAGCCTTGGAGGTCAACTTGTGAAAGAATAGAAGAATAAGCAATGAAATTACTAAGTTACCAGAGAATTGGTCAATAGCTTTTTTCTCAGACTGAGTGACACACAAATAAGTACACAGCACTAAAAGTGTGTCTGCTCTCTAATATTACGCCTGAGAGGAAGGAAGACAAGCAGGTTGTGTCCTTGACAATAACAGAGATGACGCCTTCAGCGCTGAAATGAGGAAGACACTTCTAGACAGCTGTGTTGTGAAAATATTTTCAGCTTTTTTAAGTCTGACGTGTGCATTATCAACAAAGTAAGTGACAGCAAAGCAGAGTAATACAGAGACCTTGTTTCATCATTTCAGATGGCATGTTGTCATTAAACAGCCATATTGTTATTCTAATCCACCCTCATAAGCAGTGAGCTTCCATGGTAGACACACTTGTGGCAATTCTTAGCAGTAAGCCACAGCCTCAGCACTATTCACCATTAACCCAAAACACTAACCGTTATTTTCATCATCGATTACTCTGCCAATTTGTTTCACAGTTAACTGATTATTGTTTCTTTCATGCAATGTCACAAAAGTGTGAAAAATGATCATCTCAATTTCCCAAAGCCCAATGTGACATCTTAACGTGCGTCTTCCGTCCAAACAGCCCAAAACACAAAGACTCCTCATTTATGATCATAAATGACACAGAAATGCTGCAAATCTTCACATTTTAAAAGCTCAACCAGAAATTCTTTTAACTTCTTTATTTAGAAAATGACAAATAATTAATTGATTATCAAGGTAGTTGACAAATCATTTTCTAACTATCTACTCATCACCATTGAGCATAGCATGCTGCAAAGTCCGTAACATATGAAGCTGGCATCTATAAAGCTTTTAGACTGTTAAACAAAAACAAACATTTTTTATTCAGATTTTAGGACTGTCAAAGTTAACGCATTAATGATGCGTTAAGGCAAATTCATTTTGATGCCGTTAATTAATTAGTATTTGTTGTAGTCTGTATTATACTGGGACACTAATAAAAGGTCACCAGTATGTCTTAGTGGTGACGGCAGCTTTAACTGCTCCATGTTTGCGTCAGTTGCAGTCAGCTGTTAGCTTTTCAGGCTAACCCCGTTAGCACACTGTACCTCGATCACATCACTCCGTAACTTTCTGACACCATGTTGTAGTCTGTATTATACTGAGACACTTATTATAGTGTGGTCTGACTCCTGAGTACAGGGTGAGTGTTGAATAAGACACTAATGATTAACAGTCGAGAAGACACTGAGTCGAGACCGAAGGAGCTGTTGTTGTTGCTAATAGCAACAGACATTAACAATCGCACACTAATCACAATAGACTAAACATAGCAGAGCACAAAGTGCTCAATCAAAATATATCACGGTATTTGTCATTGTTTTGGATTTCTGCAATAATAATATAATATAAATAAACACACATTTGCATTAAGCAGGCATATTTGTCCACTCTCATGTTGCTTAGAGTATTAAAATTTGAAAATATCCCTTTAAGTTACATTTAGAACTGGGAAAAAAGTGTAATTACTTTGAGATTAATCACGAGTTAACCATGGAAATCAAGCGACAAGTTGTGATTACATATTTGAATCGACTGACAGCACTAGATTTTAAGCATCATGGTGGTGATCACATTAAGACTTCCTCATCTGTCCTCTTACTCTCTGTTTTGGGGCAGTAATGCAGCTCTCAGCCTGTGCAGCGAGTTGCTCACTGAACAGCTGGTGAGCCCACCAGCTGGCCTCTTCACTGCAGGATGTTTCCTGATAACAAACTGGACCACCTCCCATTAATCTGATGGGACCACAGCTACAGGAGCAGGCTGGGATGCTGCAGGGCTGGACTTTAGAAATGAAATCCAAACCAGATGACTTCACAAAAACCACGCTTTCACACCACAACGTTTCAGAGCAAAGCAGCCGGATCATAGAAGAGATGTCAAATATCAAACAAAGCAGTTAATGTTGATTTGTCTTTTTATTTGTTTCATAAATTAACTGCTTTCTGATACTGTTAGCTTTACAAATACAGAGTCAGTGTTTACTCATGCACTCACTAAATGACTGGGCAATAAAATAATAAAGTAATAAAAGTTAGAGCCTCTCAGCATTTGTCAAAGTTTTGTCAGCCTGAATGTCTGTCAGACAGACAAACAGACAGACAGACAGACAGACAAAATAAATATTTGACCCTGAGGTTAAACAAGCACAATTCACCATAGCTGCGACCCGAAGCAAAAAATGTTGGGATGCAAAATACTGTGTTCTTGTTTCAGTGTTAAATCCTTTCCTTAATGTATATTTGGAAAGAAAGAAAGTGAAGACATAAAAATTACTGTCTGCAAAGATGCCTATGAGCGGTTGATGAGTTACAGAAGGGGGCGGGGCTACAAAGTTTGGCCATGTTACATGAAACTGTTTAGAAGTCATGCGTCTTTTTTTTTTTTTTTTAAAGATATTTTTTTGGGCTTTTGTGCCTTTACTATACAGAACAGCTGAAGAGTAGACAGGAAACAGGGGAGAGAGAGGGGGAATGACATGCAGCAAAGGGCCACAGGTGGAATCGAACCCGGGTCGGCTGCGAGGACATAGCCTCTGTATATGGGGCGCCTGCTCTACCAACTGAGCCACTGGGCGCCCCAGAAGAAGTCATGCGTCTTATTGTTACAGGCCACTCCCACTGCCAGCCCCTTTTTGCCTGTTGGCCCCAACATTTAGACCCCATTTACACGGTGCAACTTTTTGCACGAAAGGAAACACTTTTGTTGCGGTTCGGCCGTCCCTTTACATGACAACAGTATGCTAGCACCCCTGAAACCACAAACTTTTGAAAATGGGTTCCAGAGTGTAAAATAGTTCTTTCTGGCTGTGTAAACTAGCAGACCGCAAAGCCTTTGACACCAGCTGCTATGCTAATGCTAAGGCTAATGCAAGTCAATGCATTCTGCTCTAGCCACTATCAATCTCCAATTTAACACAGAAAGCAAGTCGAATATGGCGACAGTCTATAGAGGCAAAGTCGAGTGTTTGTAACATGACATTAAAAGTCAATTTATGTCTGAATTTCTTTATTTGCGGCTGCTTAGGACTTAGCAGCAACAGGAAATAAACAACTTTAATAGGCTCCGATGTCATTACAAAGTTACACCGCTGACTACTGGCCTGGCATGCATACTACAATGCTTTTGGTGGTTCATGTAAAAGCAGATTTTTTAGGGATGCAAAGGAAAAACTTTGCCCTTTTTAGTAGGACTGCTCTCGTCTAAACATGGCCTAAAAAGTTTGGCCATGATACATTTATCCGTTTAGAAGTTATGTGCCTTTTTGTTACTGGTCACGCCCCCTATTTGCCGGTTGGTCCGGACAGTTAATCAGTTGTCCTATGGCTCGTGACCAACCTTTCCACTAAATCTTGTGCGAGTCTGTGAAAAAGTTATGCACCTTTTTGCAATAGGCCACTCCCACTACCATGACTGTTATTAGCCAATCTGCATGAAAACAAACAAACACCTTTACACACACACGAACACAAACACGCACACTTGACCTCCATGCCAATCTTCAGCCTTCTAGGACGAAAATTGTGGCTGCCAAAGAGTGTGGAATTTTTATGGACCGACTGACAGAGTGGCTAATAAAAATGAGTGGCAAACCTTCAGCAACTTTAGTCCACTAACAATAAAAAGGATTTAAAGTGTGGTGGAGCGTGTTTGGTTTGAATTTAAAACAAAGTGAGATGCAGAACTGCAGGAGCATGAAATCAAAGAGAACACTGCCTCTTCCCTCAGCTGTGCTGCAGACGCAGAGGATGAAAATTGCAGCATTGACTCTGATCACAGCTGCTCAGAGCAGCTCAGTGCTGTTTGTCAGGGCTGTATCTGTACACGACAGCAGTAACTTCACCATCATGTGTCTTAGACAAGTTGAATATGACGCTGCGTTGCTCATTCTGTATTGCAAGGAAATGTCCTAATGATGCAATGTCATATTTAAACTTATACCAAGATGTTATGTAAGAATGACTTAACTTACACTTAATGAATGAATAGGCAGTTTTAATCTCATATTACGTTACACATAGAGGACTGATTTTACTCAGTTCTGTACACAGAGATTCTTTAAGATGATGTGCTCTTTATTCTGGAGAGTATTCTGTTTGATGGCCCTTGTATTCAGGCCTCTCTTATAAAGAGAACTACATCTTAACACCCGTGTAAAAATAGAATCCGATTAAGAATTCATGAGGAAAATAATATTTACCATTCTCAATCTATTCAAACAACTCCAGTAGATATAATTCACATGATCGTTGCTTTAAAAATAATCCTGACAGTCGTTTGGTAGAAGACACCCTGCAGTCTGTGGATAAGTGTTTCCACTAGTTCTGACACGAACACTTAGGCTTTTGGATTTATCATCTCTGTAGTAAAAGCTCCATCTCTATTACTTTATTACAGCTGGAGAAGAACCGACAGGCAGCAGAGCTCTGAAGTCAATAACATCCTCCACTAATTTTGCCTCTGTCAATCACTGAGAGACTACTGAGTGCAAAAAGAAGAGAATGTAAAGCATATTGTCCATTACACTAACATCTTTCAATGTTTTCCTGTGGCAGCATTAGACACCACAGCAGAGTAGAAACATGTGATGAAACTGATAGAGGACTCCTCATTCTGACTTTGATGTACTGCAGTTCTCAGAACTGTAACAGCTGCTGAGACAGATGATTCTTACAAGGCATAACAGAGTTATGAGAGATGTTAGAGGCTCCTCTGTGAACACTGTATATTAAACCAACCATAATAAAACATTTTGTCTACCTTTCATTAGAACAAAAGCTGTCGGTTAAGGTCTTTATCCTGAACAAAGGCAGAAGGCAGAAAACCTTGGCTCAGGCTACATCCACATTACTGCGTTTTAAATTAAAGATGCATCAATTTTGCCATGTTTCAGCTTGTCATCTTCATTAATCTGGAATCTTAGCAGCCCTAATGCCTCCTACAGACTGTGAGATTTTAGTAATCTTATAAGTTTAGTGCAAGCCACACTATGTGACATGGATCTAACAAACTTGGGTAAGACATCAGTGCAGACTGTACGATGACACCACCTCCTGAATCGCAGGCTTTGACGTAAGTCAATTAGACGTCATCAGTGTGTGTCACATTGCATTAATGAACATCATCAATCCACACCGCTGGTAGAGGTAAACATGATGCTAAGTAGGATTTCCTGCTGCATTCCTGGTTGGTCGTAGCAGCAGTCACATTGTGAGATGGTTGTCCTTAATTTCTGACACTGTCAGACTTTTGTCCCAGGTTATCTTCAGTCAGAAGACCTTGATAACAGCCGTCTTTGAACCTCTCTCATAGTGTGACGTAGGACCACCGTTTTGGAGCCATGACCAGAGATTGCCACATTTAGCAAACTTTCGTCCGAGACGGCCAAAAATCGCGCAGTGTATTCCCCGGCATGAGACAAAGCAGTTTGGGGACACTGTTGTCCCCGTTTTATTTTTAAGACTCTGGCGCTGCTTCTTACTGTAAACAGAGACGGAGGTGTTTGGAGGTGCTGACACAGACAGGTGGTTGTGATGCTTTCTGATTCAATGGTATATGCCATGACATGTCCCTCTCTGATTGGTCACATCCAAGTCACGACTATTTTCTGGGAGAAAACACGCTACATTAGCCTGTACGTATCACAGATATGCTGTATGTATCTGTGAGCCTCTTCTGCAGTTTATTATGCTATTACCTAAAGGTAAAAGATAAAGGTAAATCAGCTTAATTGTCATTTCACAATGAATTGTACAACGAAACTGCAAGGACAGAGTGGAGGGTTAGTTCAGAGCCACTGTGACTGAGCACGCCGCCACACTGGGCCAACACAACCTCATGTGCCTAACATGCATGTTTTGATGGTGGGAGGAAACCAGAACACCTGGAGGAAATCCACATGAACACAGAGAGAACATGCAAACTCCACACAGAAAGGCCCTGCTGCAGCT
>JAPQLA010000008.1:21941109-21953423 GCA_029822935.1 Naso vlamingii | reverse complement strand
TATTCAAGCGAACTGCGACATTTCCTGTGTCCGGTGGTGCCATCAGATGTACGTTCATTGGGACAACTTTATCTAGAGGATAAAGAAGAGGTTCCTGAGGGATGATGAGAAAACTTTTGCATGTCGGTCCAGATCGCAACTGATCGACCTCAATGAAAACCTGCGTTTTCCTGTGGAGGGAGGGACAACAACATGGGTGCTCGTGGATGTTTTCACAAAGGTGGCCCGCACGATGTATTAATGTTTCTGAAGTGATGAGGGAAGACTCCGGAAATTACCCATGCCTTTGGACTATCCCAGCAATATCCAACAAGTCTGTAATGCCATCTTCCTGGAGCCAGATTACATCAAAACATGGTGTACAGAGCCTAAAGTGAAGGAGCTTATCATCAGTGAGATATGCCACAATGCCTGAAAGCATATCAACTGCACACACATGTGGAAGTAAAACAATCCCTTTCTAATTTCAGAGACTAGATAACAGAAAGGGGAAACATTCTTTGAACGTACAGGTGCCGTGTGACTAAAAGTACTGTTTCATGGACACTGAATGGTCATGCAATACGCATTTTAAGGCATGCAGTGTGACTAGGGATTAGAGCAACAACAGGGCTTAAAAGGCTCGTATGGACAAGGACCGTTTGTGTTTTAAGCCTCCTGCTCTGTTCTTACACACTTGTTGTGGGTCAAGTTTTGTCATTAGCGTGATTTCATTAAATTAATAGGTAGTGATGTCCAGATCCGATCAAATGATCGGAAATCGCGGTCGATCACGTGATTTTCAACTGTTTGGGATCGGATGGAAATGATCAGATTTTTTTAAATGTAATGTTTCGCCGTAAATATTACACAGTTTACAGCGGGCGGGGAGTAGGCCTAACGCTCAGTTAACGTTAGTAGAAATGAGTGGGTCGCCAGCAGGCTAACACAGAATAAACGTGAAGCTGGCGCCTCGGGACAGTGAAAATGTCTGCACGTTGGAAGTACTTTAAATTGAACAGCCAAGGCAGTGCAACAGCCACTTACAATGTGTGCAAATTGGGCAGAAAGGACAAATCTGCGTTTCACACTACCAATATGATATGCCATCTGAAAAACAAACACCCTGCACAGTACTCCGAGTTCACTGCGGCAACTCAGGCAAAGACACTGAACCAACAGACACTGAAAGAGACTTTGAAAAATAAAGAGAGATTGCCCGAGGACATTGAAAAGGCCAAAAAGATCACAGCCAAGATAGCTAACATTTGTTGCGTTGGATGACCAGCTGTTGTCTGTGGTTGCAAACAGATTTCGCCGTCTCCTGGAGCACGTGGAGCCACGGTATGAGTGGCACAGCTCTGCCAGCCCTTCACAACAAGCTACGTGACCACCTGCTAGTCCGTTTAAAACACGTGCCTTCCTTTGGGTTTACCACAGACATGTGGAGTTTGTCTGTTTGCCCGATGTCACTGCGTAGCTTCACTGCACAGTGGGTAGACTCCAGTTTTAATTTACAAAATGCAATCTTGCATGCTCAGCACTTCTGCGGATCTCATGTGTGAAACAGGCGATCGAGGGGATGCTGAACAGTTGGGGAATAGAGAAGCAACGGGTCCATGTAATTTTGCGGGACAATGCGCGAAATATGAAGAAAGCCATGGATGATATGGGAGTACTGAGTATGCAATGTGTCGTGTGCACCCTTCGACTTGTCGTGCACGAGGGTCTGCTCTCTCAGCGCAGCATCACTGACACCTGGCTAATGCGGCGAAGATTATAGGACATTTCAAACATTCTCCCTTGGCCTGTTCACGTCTGGAAGATATCCAGATTGATCTGAAGATGGAAGTCAAGCGCCTACAGCAGGATGTGCAGGTCAGATGGAACAGCATTAATGCACTGCCAAAGTATCGCATCGAGACTCTGTATCGGCAGATACTCAAAGTATCTTGGGGGCAAAAAAATGTGATCGGGACATCCCTATTAATAGGGTTGTGAATCTTTCAGTATCTTATGATTCAATTTGATTTTGATTCTTGGGGTCATGATTTGATTCAAAATCCATTCTCAATTCAAAAATCGATTTCTGATTCAGTATATGGGGAGTTAAATTTCAGATTATAAAACAGATAGTTCTGGTCCTTGATTCTGATTGGCTGAGCCATGTTCCAAGCCGTTGTAAAATACTCTGCAAACACACAGCTGTGACCACATTGCAACAGTATAACTGCACCAGCCAAATGAGTTGCTTCAAATGTCAGATTTTGTTGTTAATTTTAATTTACTGGGAGGACTAAGCCTGGAGGAGTGGTGGAAAGAAACGGACAGGATGGAGGAGGAAGAGAAAAAGAAAGGAGACACACTGAAATTAATGAAAAAGACACTGAATAGCTGGAAAAGTCAAGAAACTAAGCCGGCACTTAACTGTTACATCAATGATCCACCGATCAGCCATTCCTGGTGTCTGATTAAAAAAACCTTCATTTACCAAGAAACAACGTTTTCGTTGGAATAGTTAAAAAAAAAAAAAAAAAGACTTGGCTGAGAAGGACGTGACAAAACAATTGCACAATTGATGGCGACATCCAGTTACATGTTAATAATCACTCCATCTTTAAGCATGCTTTCCACTGTGTCTGTGTGCTGCTGCGTCAGTGTGCTGCGTCTGTGTGTTGCTGGGCAACCATTCCACTAAATGTCGCTGAAGAAATATATTGCTTGGCGGAAGAATGATGATTTGTTATCAATAAATTGTTGAATTTTTTGTTGATGTGTGTTTATTTCATGAAACCTTGCCAGGTATGTTGTAACCATTTTATAAAAGCAATAAGCCCCGCGAGGTCCTGATTTACAGTGATTTGAGAACAGCTGAGGGGTGTTGACAGCCTAACAACACGCCTAGGCAGTTCTAAAATCAATGTGAATAAGGACCTCACATTGTTTATTGCTTTAACCTACTTCGGACTGTTTTGCAAGACAGAGTCAGCAGAGTAAAGTGTGTTTAAAATTATGGCTGGTCAATTAAAAAAAAGTCATTAAGAGGCTGGAAATTACCCGAGGCCCCACAATATGATATTACTTGAGTCATACTTGAGTTAGGATACGATCTTATCATGATATGTTGGTTACTGCAATATCACATGTCGCAATTTTTTCACCCTTTTCAAATGCAAATCATCTTCCCAAAGTAAAAGTTTGTCATCTTCATCTATTTCAACTAATCAGAGCTTTTAGTCTATTCATCTCACTTCAATAATTTTTTCTTGCATTTTTTATTACCTCACCCGATGGTGAGCGCTCAGCACCATCTAGGGGACTGAAAAATCAAATGATTTTTATTATTCTGCAACCCAAAAAGTTGAGTTTATACTGACAACATTTATTAAGAAATTTTCAACATTTATTAGGAAATTATGTTAAAAAAAACAAAAAAAACCCCAACGATACTTGGTGCCTGTGATTCGATCTCTCATCACGTAAAATATTTCGATATTACACAGTATGGATTTTTCCCCCACCTTTAGTCAGTTTTAGGATTTGTGAATCGATTTTGAATCTTAGAAATGAGAATCTAGATTTCTGGATAAATTGATTTTTTTCACCACCCCAATAAATCAACACAACCTACCATGACATATAACTCAAGTTTGGTTGCCTGTTTCAACAGCTGGATGGATATCACCACATTAAAGCTGAGCTCAGTGTCTGTCATCCTCCTCTGAGAAAGTGAAGCAGCACTTCACATGACACAACGAAAGCCGAGTTTTATTTGAGTCAATCACATCTCTCACCTGATAGTCAGGAATAGATTTATATTTCTCTCATTCAAGCTATTCTGCAGTGTTCCTTTCCTTTGCCTTATTGCTTTTATTTCACTGATAGATCTTTACTGATATTCATTGGGAACACACAAAGTCTTGCTGGGAATAAGAGAGAGAGAAAGAGAGAGAGAGAGAGAGAGAGAGAGAGAGAGAGCATGAATGATAGTAGGAGTGAGTGAGGGAGCGTGGGCAATTCCCTCTTGGAATCCACACATTGTTTCCCCTCAGCCGATGGGGGATTCTTATCAAAATGCTGCCAGGACTATCATGAAAGGATATGGTAATTATGAAGCGCACACACACACACACACACACACACACATACACACACACACACACACGCAGAGCAAGGAAGGCAGACCAAGCACCGGGCTAATAAAATGTGTCTGGTGTGGGGGCTATTTACATACCCTTCCAAAGCGCTTGTCACATTCAATTAATTACTCTCTGGCAGGGTGACAAAGATGATTAAAAAGAATGATGAAAAATATTTCCTCACATGGCTCCGAAAAAATCGGCTAAGTCCTTTTAAAATCCAGCCAAATGATCTCTAAAACAAGGCACGCTGTCTTAGTAAAAGTTAAAGGTGTTTTTTTTTTTCATTCCCAAGAGGGATTACAGCACCATTCCTCCTATTGAGAAGGGGAATGTAGAAAATGAGCCAGAGAGGATGTTTGTAGGAGCGGCTGTGATCATGAGCTGTGCTTTATTCTGGCGGGGGAAAAAAGAGCTGAAGCCTGTGGGGTAATGAGCTGCATCACAGCATCCGTTCATAACCCCTCACATCTGATGTCTTTCAGCAAACACAGCCTATTTAACACTGTCAGATCAATTAGTAGGTGAAGAAAGGGCTGAGAGACGTGGAGCCTTTTGTTCAAACAGACACTGTGTGCGAGGAGGTACAGTACTGTATAAGGGAATTTATTTCGGCAGCAGGTTTTAATGTTCACAATGTGCAATTGTGCTTCGCTTATCGCTCAAAAAAAGAGGCTGAAACTGGATTGTTGTGGTAAAACGAGTAGGCTGAATCAAACGCCGGGGATGTGACAGCCTTGTGGGGGATTCGGGAGCTGTTAGAGGGAGGCAAATACCCCAAGGGGCAAATGAATACAGAAATCTACATTTCAAGTAGTGCTGCGCCACCGTTAGCTCCTATCTCTGCCTGATGCTGAAATACACTCAAGCAGCCTGAGCCTAATTTTTCACTTATAGCCGAGGACTGCTGACTGAAGCCGAGCTCAATCTATTCGTCACGAGGGCTCCTTTCAGTGTGGACAATCTTCGAGGAAGCCCCCCTTTACACAAAAATGTCATTTTCTACACAAGCATCTGCCCATGAAATTTCTTTTCCCCCCTTTGCTGTTCGGTCCTTTGTCAGGAAACATAATGGCTTGCTTCAGCCAGATTAGCCTTGTCTTTGATATCAGAGAGCCGACAAACAGACTGTGACGTGTCGAGGAGATCTCTCCGACTCTGACAGATAGCTCCCTCATATAAACAGGTTATTTTCTTCAACAGCTAAAAGACAACGTGGATGTGTATTTACAGTGCACGCAGCATGTTTGTGGAATTGTTTTATTGTGACAGGTTAGAGGATCAGCCTCCATTTATGTAGCTGTCTGCAGATACACCTTCAAAGGGGAAATCCTTTATTCTTCAAACACATTTCAAAAGGTTACATCTTTTTGGTAAGTTCACATAGTGAGCCATGTAACATTAGTCCAAAATAAAACATCTTCAGAGTTAATAATCCATAAAACAACAGGTATAGGTAGGGGCAGCAGTTTCTCAAGAGGTTTAATCTCACATTCCTACCAAAAATAGTACTTTGAAGTTTTTAAAGAATCTAAGAAGCGATAGGCAAAAGTTGTTCCAATACTGATGCCAGTATTGGAAAATGCTGCTGATACCACAGGAAGTGCTGGTATCAGCGAGTATGCCAGTCTGTGCACCAATCAGACACCATTGTATTAGCTGTAAGAAATGGTATGTAGCTACTGCCAATAAGCTCAATTAGCTCTGACTGACATTACATACCTGAAATTAGTCTCACATAGCCAGACCTCTCTCTGGCTCTACACATACACATTCTGGTACAGAGGAAAAAATGCTCCTGGTTTGTTTTTCTCTACACCAATCACAATCGTCGCGGTCGGCACAACACTCCAGATACTGCCACTGTGCCTCTGCAAAATAGTGTTGTGAGAAACTCATTGCGGTGAAAGATTTAGATCTGCGGAAAAGAGCCCTGGTGTTAAAATGTCTAAATCCCCGTCAATGAAACTTGCCATTTCCAGCGTGTAGGCTGCTAGCTCTGAGGTTATTATTGCTGTTTTTCAGTAGCAGTGGGGACTTTGAAACAGTAACACGAAGAAAGCGGAAGGGGTGCGGAATGCTGGGCTGCTCTCCTGGCACCTACTCAGTTAATGGCAGTCTTATACCCACAGTGCACATCCAGTGGGCCAGACTAACCTACAATCAGTTTTCCTTTGCCGCTCTAAAACAGCACACAGAAAGCTGCGCCATGCTGACACTGGCAACTACTATTTTAAAAAGCAACAAAGAAGAACAGAGAGAGCCAACAGAGCTAGCAAAATATCTGCATTCAGCAATATTTCACAATGGAAAGTAAACAAATATGTGTAAGGAATTGTTTTTTATGCACTGGTACTACATCAGTACTCGGAATCAGCCCAGCCACGAGTTTGGGTATCGCAACAGGTATCAGGAAGGAAAAAAAGTATCAGAATATCCCTAATTTCAACATCAAAGATTTCAACATAAATAGTAAATGTTTGCTGTAGTTTGGCCTTTTGTTTAATTTTGGGGACCTGAAAATTAAATGTAACTTTTGGAACCGGATTCCACAGTGTTAACTTTTGAAAAGAAAACTCTTACCGTAAATGGGCAAAACATAATTCTTATGAAAACTGTGACTATGACTCTGAGTTTCCAGCAAATATCTGTCCAGGTAAAATATTCTAGTTATGAGTGCAGTACAGGCATTTGTATGTAGGTCCGTTGTGTTAAGGCCAATTTATGCTTCGTCACTTGACATATTTGACAAGTAGGGCTCGACAAAAATGATGTCATTTTAGCAAAAAAAAAAAAAAAAAAGGTGTCACTCGACACTTTCATTTCTTCTTGCATATCTGGAGAGTTTGGTTCTGTGGCAGACATCGTCATATTTTGTCACGTAATGAGATTGGACGGTGTTAATGTCGCTATGGAGATAGTTTTAACTAAACTGCCTAGTAGATATTCTCGCGTTTGTGTCAAATGTGGTTACCATGGAGATAACTGAAACCTTTTACCAAAGGATACATTGAAAAGGTCGCGCTACTCCTTTATTCCTGTTGAGCAACACTAGTCAAATGTGTTGAGCGACGAAGCATAAATAAGCCTTCGATCTGTGGTGGTGATTTGCAAAGCAACAGTGCCACCTACTGGCCTGGCATACACACAACAGTGTTTTCATTCATTTTTGCCGCTAAAACTTTGAACTGGAAATGTGGAACTTTTTTGAAACAAAGGACAAACTTTTCCCTTTTAAGAAAACTGTTGTCATGTAAACATGACCTAACTGAATCCTTCTGTTTCAGATTCTCTGTGGACATATGAAGGGTCACGAGTACAGGACAAAGACCATGATCACAGTTTATTCCGCCAGCTCTGAGCAGTTTGCAAGGTCTGTTTGCACTGCAGTAATTCAACAGCACAAGATGTGCATGTCACATATTTTGGACAAGTTGAGCATGATGGTGCACATGCCCTCAGGTCAGGATATGGAAATAAAAAAGCTTAACTGTCCAGTATAGTACAAGTAAAATGAGCACAAGTCTAAAAGCTATGATGGTGTATGAATGACTTTCTTTTTAGTTAAAGGTAGAGTCAGTAGCGTTGTTCATTGTGGCTTGTAAACACAACATTCAACATGGGCCCTTCCTCCCAGGCCCAGTGCAACCAGAAGTAGTGTTAAGGAGGTGAGTACTTAAACTACTTGTACCTACACAGCAAGTTATGTAGGAATATTACATTTGTTGTAATCAGTGTCAGAAATTAGCAGGGGCAAAGGGCAAAAGTGCCCCCAAGAAATCTCAAAATGTCCCCTTAAAACTGTCAACCAGGAGCAAAAACTGCACCCGAGATTTTGATCATTTTATTTTCATTTTATTCACTTCATTTCAATCTTTCACACTAGGCACCTTAAAAAGTGATGGACAGCAACGATTTCAAACGAAAGATGGTGAAGAAGTAGAGAACACACACACAGAGACACACAGCGCTGTCAGTAACAACGCTTTGCCTGACAGACGCGAGGCAGCTGGGTGCAGCGATGCAACATGGACTGGTCTCTTATTAAAAAGACTCCTGTTTCACCTGCCCGCACTCAAAATGACAAACAAAGCGACCCCAAATGCCGAACCCTTCAATGCCACCCCAGAATGTCAGGAAATATAATGTTACAGCCATGCATCACCCAAACAGCCAACAGCACCGATTTGCTTATGGTGAGTGTGTGTTAGCAAGTTGACCGTAGTAGCAAACTGGTAGTAGCCAAAAAGTCCACAAACTAACATTAACGTTACAGCTACATGTGGATCTTGCTGACTGGTGGGGGTGGATCAAGAATGTATTTTTTGTCAACTAACATTAGTCGTCTTTATTACCTTAATAATATTATCATCCACGCTACAATGACTGTGGAAGTTTGTTCTGTTTTGTCTATGCCCATGATCATACTGGTTGTGCCAAAACCTGCTGGCTGTTATTAAACATCACTACAGATGTGTGTGTGTGTGTGTGTGTGTGTGTGTGTGTGTGTGTGTGTGTGTGTGTGTGTGTGTGTGTGTCAACCTGGTTAATATGTAGATCACAGAGCACACCGATGGATACATACAAACCTGCCAAAACTTCCAACTGACGACTGAATTTTTAATTCGCAGGGATTGCAATATTTATGAAAGGAGTAAAGTGTGTATCAAAATACAATTTAATTCAAATAGCGCTGTGCTGTAGTTTTCTGGCCTACTCATCATATTCTTCAGATTTAAGAAAACTTCTTTGTTTGGCACAGATATCTGCAAAAATCACATTCATTTCAATATGCTTTTCAATACAAACTACAATAATGACGTAAAAAAAAAATTTTCCTTCCAAAATTACAAATCATATCTCAATCGCAATATCAGTCAAAAATAATCACAGTTAGATTTTTTTTCAAAATCATGCAGCCCTAATGCTGACACAAGGAGGTAATTACTAGAATCTGCATTTTAATCTGGGGCCATTTCATGCAACTTTATGCAAAAATATCTATCTTTTTAAAACTGCCCCTAAACTTTTGAAAATGCCCCCACGTTTTAGATACTGGGGGCAAAAGCTGCCGCCCCCCCCCCAATTTTTTTTTTAAATTTCCTGCACTGGTTGTAACATAAAAAATTGATAATTTAGCAAGCTAGCACAAGCTAACTGCCGGTGTCTGGCACCAACCTGTCCAGCAGAGAGCAGGTCAACTCTGCATCGCTCTTCATCTCCAGCCTCTCCTTCAGTGCTCAAAAGCAACTGAAAGCCAAACTGAGATTCACTCTCGTTCAGGAACGAGATTTATCCGCTTGCTGTTTCACCTCACTTGGGTTCTATTGCTTTTTCTGTGCCACTACGTCCACCTTGCCAATTTTCTGTCGACTGAATGGCTTCCAGTCGCTCTGTATTATCTACTCGCAACCTCACCTGCTCGCTGTCCTTTGCTGTGGGAAACACATCCACTCCCCAGAAAGACACGTCTGATTGAGCAGGAGTAATTCTGTATAAATCAATTTTTTATTTATTTATTTTTTTTTTTTTTTAGAAAAAACTTCTGGCTCTACTTTTAATGAGTTTAGTGTGGTTAACAGCTCACATAAACTTATGTGAGAGTGATTCCAATGCGTTTTACACAGTGAGAATATTACCGTAGATTTCAATCAAAGAAAAAGAGCCCTGAGTTAATGTATCAGGATCGGTATTGGAAAAGAAAACACTGGATCAGTGAATCCCTACTTTTTGGGTTGTGGAAAAACATTTGGAATGACCAAACCCAGCTGTGGCCAACATTTCTCAGCCTACAAGCCTGAGATGCATGCATCATTGAGTTTCCCTGCTTTCTCAGCCCTACAGGAAATGCCTGGCCGTCAGTGACTCGCTGCCTGAACTGCTCACAGTTATACTCCTTTCACGCTGGATTTTTTTTTAAAAACACAAAAAAAACCCTAACACGCACTAACATCTGGCTTTTTTCTGAAATGGGAATGGGTACAAACGGCATTCCTTCCTGGATCAAATGACTTACTGGTATTCACTGACTCCAGCTGCAATCGGCGGTGATGAAAACACAACATCCAGGCAGATACACTAATCACAACTGTTTCTGGTGTGATGCTTTGGCATGCAGGGTGAGTTTGATCATTATTAATAGCTTTTTACAGTCTCAGAATAGCACGCAACTAGGACTTATCAATATATTGATATATAAAAATAATAATAATAATACATTGACATCGAGATATAGGATTAGATATTGTCTCAGATTTTGTACATTGTTATCACGTGGCGTAAGATTTGTCTCTGTCACATGGTTTTAAAGATGGAAAAGTTTTGTAATTTTTAAAACATAGCTGCGAGATAGTTGTAGCAGTTCTAAAATCTGCTTTTAAACACTTAGTCATTATATTTACATTACTAATGATTATTTCTCAAAAATGTAAATATTTTGGGAGAGCAAATACTACTATCCCTGCCATTTTAAAGCATTATAGATTCTGAGGTATATGGATGAAAATGTGATATTTGCATGGTCCTTATCAAACGGCCCTATCGTGACATCTCAAGGAGTCTTTGGCCTCGCTCACACCGCAGACAAATCTGTTTTGTTTCTCAAATCTGATACTTAACAGACTGTCTATACTATCATTTTCAAGTGATCAGATCGGATTTGCAGCATCCAGGTATCACCGCTCTGTACCAATCTATCTGCATAAGTTACTATGGTAACAATGTTGGCATCAGTACATGCGCTTGTGAGCAGCTTTTCAACACAGAAGTACAATGATCGGAAAAATAAAGATACATCATCTCACTATCCCAACACCTGTGCTGTCAAGACGCGGTGCCAAACTTCGCTGCACCAGACAGACTCGACAGGACAGGCCAATGAATATTGCGATGTTACATCCTGCAGTCAGCAGGCTTCACTGTGCAGCGAGAGGTTTGTCAGCCTCTGTGGCCATCTATCATCCCATCTTGTATATCAAGACACTTCTTTCAGGCGCCCAGTGTATATGAAGTGACGCAAAACACACTTTGATATCTGATTTGAAAGAGTACAGCATCCGCATTTAAGAGGCGATCCGTATAAATTGGATTTGAGACGCATTTCAAACCACCTCGCCATGTGGTTTGGATCTGATTTGCTAGAATCAGATTTCATGTGGTTTTGCATTGTTCAGACATAAAAAAAATCCATCCAGATCTTGATATGCCAAAAATCCGATTTAGGCTGGCAGTCTGTACAAGGTCTTTGATTTACAACACAACATTCATTCCACTTTGAAGAAAACACTGAAATTTATATTGTCTATCGCCATTACGTCTTAAAATACAGAGATAAATTTTGGTCCAAATGGCCCAGGCCTCTGTGCAATGGCAAGTTTGTTCTTTGTATCGTGCAAGATGCAACACTGGTAGGACAGCAATGTGAGACAGCTTCTGCTGACTGAAGGTGAAAGGCACCTGTGAGAGACACTAAGATATACAATAACATAATCCACTTGTCCCTGTTCAAGCAACACTTGAACATTGTTCAGTGGGCATTGAGTTTGAAAGGGAGACTGCAGTGAGAGGCATAAAGACGTAATCACTGTAACATTGTCTGTCACTGGCCTCCATGCTGCTTTCTGCTGTTCCCTCTTTTTTATATTTTAAGTTTTTGAAGTTGAATCTGACTCATAAAAACGTATTTTTTTTAACGTAGCTGTTTTGTACCTTCTACATACCCTTAGTCAAGCCATGGCAGTGGTTTCCTGCTTCCTGCCGTCAGAGGAAAGACAACGTTATGCTTCTGAATAGCTCTGGGTTTTTGGGGTTGTTTTTTTTTTGTTATTTACCCTTCTTGTGAGTTCAAGTCGAGGACATACATACCGTTCTTTCAACAGTTACAAGGAAGAGACAGGTAGAGCTCGCCCACCGCTAATTAGCTTAGCTCAAATACTGGCAGTCTGTGGGAAGAGCTAGCAATTTGTCATTTTAGAATCAAATACATACCAAAACTAAAATGCAGGACGCACGTGCAAAACGGCATGGACGTGCTTGGAGGTAGGCTAGCATAACAAAACGTCTGTGAAAAAAATTTAAATTACATAACGTGCTAATCTGAGTCTAAAAATAACATAACGTGGTAAATAAACAAGTCACAACGAGCACACAGGACCGTTTAGAGTTGTTGGAAAGTTTATCTGATGACTTTAGGTGGAG
>JAPQLA010000008.1:21902923-21924230 GCA_029822935.1 Naso vlamingii | reverse complement strand
ACACCCAAGGGAGAAGCCACAGTTCAAATAAATGCCCTTCCCTGGGGTGTGTGTGTGTGTGTGTGTGTGTGTGTGTGAGAGAGAGAGAGAGAGAGAGAGAGAGAGAGACAGGTCAAATTCACTTTTTACAAAAACAACACATTTTCATCTCCCTTGCCTCTGATCAAACACGACGTACATTTGTATTACTTCATGGATTTTCAGACTTAAATGTATGATGTGGTCCACAAAGTAGCTCTTCAAAAATAGCATGGTAACTTTTAACGTTACATTTGGTTCGCTCTGTTCGTTAAGCTCACGTCTTTGGGTGGCAAAGGTTGTAGAACTGTTAGCCAACTAAAGTTTCAATTTTATTGCTATTAAGTGCTGTTTGGTGCAATGGGTGTTCACCGAAATGAAACAGTGGCGACTTTAAACGGTCTTTCACCGCATCCCCGTTAAGTATACGTAACGTTACGCGGTCAAAGATGAGTAACTTAGGCCTTTGTTTACAATCAAATATCTTGGATGGAGCTCTCTGTATTTAGCACCACAAGGAAAAGGCACGTACCAGGCTAACGTTAAGGAGCCCCCAGCACTCACCGCCCCGGTCCCCGGTCTTACTGGCTATCTGCGAGGAGTTCACAGCAAGACAGCCTCGGAATGAGACATCATATAAATAGACCGAGACGAGGCTCAACAACACAATTAGCTCATATGTAGTCGAACCAGTATCGGAGCTCGCGCTGACCACTGCCAAATCCGCTTCAGCACAAAAGACAGAACGGGTGCCCCCCTCTCTTCCCCTACCACCACCACTGCCCCCTCCCTCTGGAAGATAACGTAATAAACCTTTATTCAATTCGTAAGTTAATTTTTTACAGGAGAATACCGCCGCCTCACCTTTATACGCAGGCTGGACGCACGGCGGCAGGAGAAATGCGTGATAATGTCCACCGTATATTCCGTATTCGGTCACACTGTTCTGTGTCCACTGCTCTGTGTCCGCTGCTTTGACTGACTGTTGGAGAATGTGCTAAACTGCCGCTGTCACGAGCTGGCTGTAATTACACTCACCCTTTCCGGTGCTGTCAAAATAAGAGCCCACACGAGCGTGGGGTCAATTTTATTTGGGTTTGCAAGAGAGAGAAGAAAACACTAGTGAGGAGACTCATTACAAATAAAATCTGACTTTTTAAAAAGAGATAATCTGCAGTTGTATATGTAGAAATTACTTCTTACTTATAACTCACTACCTTTCTGCACAAATACAGGTCTACTTGCACTGCTATTTGCTTAACTGGAAAACTTGTGTTGTTGTCATAACAAGAAATTATCACATTATAACGCAACAAGTTTAACAACTTAAATAGTATATTGTTTTAACAACGTGATACGTTTACTGTTGTAACAAGAAACCTATCACATTAGAACGTGATACTGATCCATTTTTATTTTTATGGTGCGGCAGCAGTACGCTTCTGTAATATATTGTGTGAGAATGACATTTTCGAAATTTCTTATTTCGTTGCATTTTGAGATTTATTTATTTTTTCATCTTATCAAAAGGGAGCGCACATTTTAAAAATCACCTCTTATCTTGAATCACCTCTTAACGTTAAGGGGAAAAATTTAATTCAAGACATCTAAGGGTGAGTAACTGATGCTACAAATCAGAATTTTACGGTGACTTCAAGATGTTTGTTGTAGGGGGTCAGGTCACGAAGTAACACTTGCGCTGACCGACCATCTTTTGTACTATTCCGGCGCTTTGAATAGAAAACGATACGATGCTTTCTGTCTCCTCTTGGTAGTGTTTAATGAGTTTTACCAGTGAGAATGCAAACGGTTTAATTTTAGTTCTTCAACCCTTCTACCACCAAATTACATGTAGGCTAATAATACACCTCAGGAGCCTGTGCACTTCTCTTTATCAAACATCTAACAAATATATTATATTTGGCTGAAAATCCTCATTTCCGATGTTTTCTTTCGTTCACCGCAGCTTGACAAATCAGAACGCCTCCGTGCGCGCTCCCATGCGAGTTCGCGCAGCCTGTGTGCTCTCTGAAGCGTTGTGGCAGGCTTTGATGATAGTGAAGACTACAAAGGAAGTGCAAAAGAGAGGAATACGATGAGGGCCGACAAGCCCTCCCGTCTGAAAAGTGTGCAACAGAACAGAACAGAGCAGGACCAAGTGATGGTGATTATTTACAGTCGAGGTACTCGGATACACGGAGCCACATTACATCAGTGGAGATGTAAATGATGTCTGTGCTCCGGTGGCCTGCTACAGTAGGCTAGTAGTAGGAAGGCCACATGTTGACCCATTATTTAATTCATCTAAAGCAAGAGGGCTAGATAGGCTACAATTCATAAACAGAAGCTTTTAAACACCTCGGGAAGACCCCTAATTATTTGAGGTGACCATTTATAAATATACAAATTAACTAATATTTCGTCCAAACTGTGCCATTACATGACTATCTATATTATATGTGTTGTGTAAATTAAATAACTGATATTTTAGAAATAGGCCTCCTATTTTTTGTCCATTGTTCATGTCAAGCGAGTCAGCATGGCGGAACCTTTTAATGGTCGGTGTTTCCTTACCGCAAGCACAGTGACGAACGTTCACCGCTCAACATGCGCCATTGAAAACAAGCGCATTCAAAACGACAGGGGCAGCTTGATTTTTTTATGCTAACCAGTTAGAAGCCTGTAGTTGTCTCTTTTAAACGCACGGCACGTTATTACACAATGGAGACTATTTTAGAACAACAGCGTCGCTACCACGAAGAGAAAGAAAGGTTAATGGATGCCAAAACAAAGGAAATGTTACACAAAAAGTCTACGGTAAGCTGCTCGCTGTATGTTAGCATTAGCATAATTGCTAACCAGTAATGCAAATAAGAGAAACATTTCAAGCTAACTGATGTTTTTAAATGTATCATGTTTTTTTTAACTAATAGCTGCGGGAACAGATCAACTCTGACCACCGAACAAGAGCGATGTTGGATGTAAGTAACACTTTTTATTTGTTATAAACGGAAAGCGTTAGCAACAGTTAGCTATGTATTAGTTTACAAAAGAGCCGTTACTCTGAATCTCTTCTTGAGTACAGTCAACAAGTTGGTTTTATGTGTAATTTCTAAGTCAAAATTTCTGCTCTTACTCATAAAACTACATTTAAAACCAAAAAGAAGTAACGTAGCCAAGTTACAAACGTTACACATTTATGCAAGTAACGTATCACTGTGGAGGAGTGTCAGGAATACCCTCTGATAGTACTTGAGCATTCCTCATAAACTCATATGCTTGTATTTCCTTTATCTATGTATTAGTATCTGTTGATAGGTTCTGTTAGAGTATTCAGTATATAGGAAAACCGGGTCTTGAGCTTATTTCTCTAAATGTAGCTCCTGAAGCAGTGAAGATAGTGAAGATGATGTAAAAACGTAAGCAAATAACATTTGCCGTGATCAAAGTCTTTGATTAGTTAACTCCTTAATGCAACCTAATTATGATGCCAAACAGCTTGATTCATTGGTAATATGATTAAGAAAACTGAAATTGTAAAGATGAAAAACAACCTGTTGTGTACTGAATTGAACAGACCACCCCAATCACTCAGAGGTGCTGTTGGTCGTAGTTTGCAGGTGACATAAACAGCAACATGGTTTAAGGAACACGATCAGAAAAAGTTGGGGGAGGCGTTTTCTCTGTGTAAAAGAGGAATGCAGGTCTGATTGCAGGATGTTATGTTACTCAGTTCAGTGCTCATTCTGAAAACAAATACAGTCTGACAGTCTGTTCATATTTTGACAGAGGTATATGGAAGTGAGCGCAAATCTGAGAGACTCCTATGAAGACAAAGATGGGTAAGTCTATTTAAAGTGACAAGTTGAAAGTGATATTTCACCTCAAAATTCTGTTAAGTATATCAGTTTCTCACCCTTAGATGTCTTGAAATGAAGAATATATATATTTTTTCCCTCCAGCATTTCTCCATGGTAATTAGTAATTTGGTAATTGTGAATGTGATTCACACTATTGTTATCCTGTTCTTTATACTTATTATTCTTCCGCCCATTTTTTGGCCTTTCGCTATACCTAAATATTCAGCTTTTTCCTCAAAATTTTGCCCCATTTAAATACATTAGAAACTCTTCAACTCCTCTTCAAACCCACCCTACTTTGAACTTGTGCTACTTCCACATACTTTTAGCTACAGACTTCATCCCAACTTTAAACAAGATAGAAGACTTTGAACTATTTTTCTTGTATTCACGTTTTTGCTATCTCCTACTGTTTTTGACACATGGAAGTTTTAGTTTCAGGCATGTTCTGTCCCTCTTCTGATTTTATAATGGGTGTGTGTTGCAGAATCGTCAGTTGGCTAGATTGTATGATGTCACACAGTAGAGTGCAGACGCAGTGAAACATAAAGGACAAATCTCAGAAACAACTCCCAATGATACCCACAACTTTAACAAAATCACACAACAAACATCAGAAAACAGTAGGAAATTTTGTGACGGTTCTTGTTATATAAGTTTGGAAGCAGTCAGACTTATACTTTATGATCTCTGAGCCTCAGTTGGAGGCATGCTCCACCCAAATCCTCAGTAACTCCAATGTTATTTTCAGTCTGACTCTATTGTCCAGGACTGAGTGGTGTACTAGTTTTAAAACTGCCGTATCTTAGTTATTTTAAGGTTTACTTACACAAACCGCATATGTATTTCTTCAGTACAACCTTGTGGTGCTCAGAATCACCTCAGTTTAGCGAATAAGACATAGTTTTGGCCAGAGACTGCTCTGTTTGAGGGGAGCTTTTCTGTGTTTTCAGTCCTAGGCACAGTGCAGTTTTAACTGTTTCAAACATTCAGCTTCTGCGTTTTGCTGGGTTTGTGCTCTTTCTACCTTTTGACACTTTTCATTTGCATTTCTGCATTTTTCAGTATGCATTTCAGCTCTCAGCATTCACACGGCATTTTCACCAGGAAATGCAATTTGTGTTTCCCAAAGAATCAGACTGTAATTGTGGCAGAGGTTGTTCAGAGAGGGGGTAGTCTAGATGTAACGTGATAAAAAATGGGCTTTATATTTACTCGATCAGCATTTTATTGGTTTTGAGTCTCACTGTTTGTACTCTAACATAATTCTTGTTGCCAGTATGGATGGTAACATTTTTTTTTTTTTTGTACATGTAATCAATAAAGAAAAATCATGTGATCAGGATGGGTTGAACCAGGCTCGTGTCAGATCTGTTTGCAAAACAAAATACTTTCCAAACATTAAGCCTCAGAGTACAACATTAACCGTAATACTAATCCACTAACATACGCAGTCAATACTGACGACAGCTAAGTGACCAAAAAGAGGTCGCATGCAGCTGCTCAGTGTGAGCGTAGCCGTTAGCTGCATTAGCTCTGCTGTTAGCGCGATGCTGTGATTAAGCTGTTGAGTCCTCGCCTTTTAAGAGTGTAGCTGGTTAACGGCTTCGCTCATGTCGAGCTGCTGCTACCAACTTATTATCAGCACACACGCTCACATTCACTTTGTCTTTTATTACAACTCTCTTCAATAGCAGCTAACATCTCTATACATAAGTCCTGTTTACTTCCTGCCTCCGAGACAACAGGAAGCTCCTCTTCCTTGTTGGTTTTACCAATAAACAAACAGCCACATTGCCATCCACTGTGTCGACGTATTCAACGTGATATTATTCACCACTGTGCTGTCTGAGTGATTGAACAGGATGCGCAACTCTGCAAATAGAAAATCTAGCCTAATAGTTTAATAGTTTATTTATTTATTGTGGTGAGCCGCCACAAATAAATGAATGTGTGGGAAACACTGAAAGGATAAGCAAACAGAAATGGCCGGTGCAGAGAGAAGCGGAACTGTATTTTTTCGAGCCGGAGTTCACTGACGTTTAGAATAGCTGTGACAAGTGACTCAAAACATTGGATCAGATGTGTTGTATTTAGTAGCTTTCTCGGCGAAAGTATTTTAGAAGTATTGAGCCTATGACACGGGAACGAAGACTTGGATTATACCACATAAAACTGTTGAGAGTTTTGACTGGGCCTTTGTAGATGGTTTTCATGTTTTGAAACTTAACTTAGAATTTTGCGGTCAAGTATCACTTGAAGAGGCTGTGCCTATCTAAACTCAAATCCAAATGTGGCAGATTGATTGTTGTTCTCCAAACTCCCGATGTTATTGAGTGATCATGGCAGTTTTGAGTTGGTAAACACAATACTTGAAAAAATGTGCATTGTTCAACTTGATTTGCCCTCAGTTTCTTCTTCTGAACTTAGAGATGGTGGCCTTACTCATAGTTTCTGTCATTTTGAGGTTTTATTGCATGTAGAACTTGAACTGAATCTGAAATCTTTTTCTTTCTGACAGAATGAGAAGGGATGAACTTGCTGCCATCTCAGGACCAAATGAGTTTGCAGAGTTCTACAACAGGCTGAAACAGATAAAGGAGTTTCACAGAAAGCACCCAAATGAGGTATATAAGATATCACGTGTAAATGATCAAGTTGGACTCTGTAAACCTTTTGAAACTGAAGAATAACTTTAATGTTTCATGTATTTTTTTTGTAGATTTCCATTCCCATGTCTGCAGAGTTTGAGGAGCTAATGAAGGCCAGAGACAACCCCAGTGAGGAGGCTCAGAGTATGTCTTCGTACACCGAAACATTTGTTACAACTTCATCTTCATAGACTCTGTGTAACGTCAGAAGATTAAACTAGCAAGTCTCTTTATCATTGGCTGTCTTCACCAAACCTCCCACTGTTACTGATTAATAAGTGATTAATGTCTTACTAAAGGTGTTTGTCAGCCAGCTCTTTTAAAATCAAGATTTTAAAATCCAGCAGTGAAAGTGTTAAGAATAGTAAGCATTGATGGTAATGCCTTTTCAACCTATTAAAGAAATGCTGATAAAAATCTGTGTGTCTTCCACAGACCTGGTGGAGTTCACTGATGAGGAAGGATATGGCCGCTACCTGGACCTCCATGACTGCTACCTGAAGTATATCAACCTGAAGGGAGCGGAGGTAATGAGCCTTAAAACCTGCTTAACTATTGCTGTACATCTAAACTGAATTAGTTTAGGTTTTTTTTAACCACATTTGTAACTCCTCCCCCACAGAAACTCGAGTATATCACCTACCTGTCTTCATTCGATCAGCTGTTTGACATCCCCAAGGACAGGAAGAACGCTGAGTACAAAAAGTGTGTCTGTCATGTTTATTCTCATCAAAACTGTCTGTTATCACTTTGAGTAGAATGTATATATTCAAGACTTATGATGGATGTCCTCAGTGTTGTATAAAAAACATATAAATGTGTAGATTGTGCACAAACTTCACTGGACTAACATGATATTGTGTCTGTTTGTGCAGGTATTTGGAGATGCTGCTGGAGTACCTGCAGGACTACACGGACCGGGTCAAACCTCTGCTGGACCAGAACGAGCTCTACGGCAAAGTGCTGTCAGACTTTGAGAAAAAATGGGATATGGGGACATTCCCTGGCTGGCCCGTGAGTTCTCCTTTATTCTTCTGTGTATGTGATGATGTTTGGAGTTTTGCTTGTGCACTGACCCCATTTTTTGTTGTGTTTTCTTTTTTGATTTGTAGAAAGAGACAAGTAGTGCTTTAACACATGCTGGAGCTCATCTGGATCTCTCTGCTTTCTCTTCTTGGGAGGTAAAACATCAAGTGGCTGTTCTTTAAGATTTAACCTTCAATATTAATACTAATGTTGCTTATTTACACTCCTACTGATGAGTTGTTTTTTCTTACAGGAGTTGGCTTCTTTGGGTCTGGACAGATTGAAGTCTGCCCTCATGGCACTGGGACTGAAATGTGGAGGGTGAGAGTTGAATACTTATAAATGAATCTAAGATATTTGATACATAAAAAGATATGTTTTATTCAGACTGTCTATAGAAACCCAGTGCCAAATTCTCAGAGGTTCTTTAGTTCACGTTATGGGTAGAAGGAAATGATTATTTGACTGTTAGGAACTTTTCCAAGAAACTTAAAACCTTTAGAGATACGTCACCTAGTTTTCAATCACAGGAAGTCAAAATATAGTATGCAAGCGATAGTCCGTGTCGCCACAGAAGTCTTTGCTCCTCAGGCAGTGTTCTAACGGCCTCTCAGCAATCTTGCAGCTCACAGTTACAGTTTACAGCACTAACTACAGCAATGAATGATTTCTTTGTTCAAATGTAAAATAAGCTTACATTTAAGTTTTTATAAACAAAACATGCACACGTGACATCAAACTGTTTGTTTATTCTGTGTTTTATTTAGCTCTCTAAGGCCATATTTACACTACATGGCTCAAGTGGCCCATTTCTGTTTTTTGTAGCCCAGTTCTGTTTCCTCTAATGTGACATAGATCAGGTATGTATTATGAACATGTAAGCAGGAAAAAAACACATGGAATTGGATATTCTCAGATCTGATTCGGGCTTCGTCCATATGTGGAAATAAATCTGATATGAATCAGATATCTGCCAATGAGTCTGTGATCTAAATAAACAGACAAAATATTCCCTGTCAGTGAGAGTTCCATTGAAAATGTGACAGTTCTGCATTTTAATGAGGTCAATACATGGGCAAAGGACTTTCTGTGCACTCTGCTGAGAACAAAATCAAAACGTTGAAAGTGCAGTGGAGGACAGGGGCTACGATCGTTACCACAGGTAACTTTAACTAAAGTTCTTTCTTTTGAGTGTTGAGGGCAAAGAGACGGTGCAGACACCACCGGGAGCCTAATCCCCAGTACCCCAGCAGGTACCCTGGCTTTCTATATGAAAAAAAAAAAAACCTCCGTAGAGTGCAGTGTTAAGTTATTGCTAATGCGTCGGAACATTTCTCACAGCTGCAGCTTCACATTAAAAGCATTTAACTGGCAAAATGCAATTTGACTTTTATTTTGAAGTAGGCTAGTTACAGGAAAAAAAGTGTTCAGTTAGCTAGCCTAGCGCTATTGATCATTAGATAGGAGTTTGCTGAGCATAACTACAGTCATTTTATTTTGTTGACAGTGGATCAATTTGAAATACATACGTCAGTAGTTTTACACCGTCTGTGAAAGTTATGGAACGAAAAGGAGCTGTTAGATGACGAGCTGCTCAAATGTTCACCAAATATAAATGCAGATATCAGATTTGAGCCACTTCTAAAAGTAGTTGTTAGCAGCTGGTCAAAAAAATTGGACACAGTTAACAAATCTGAATTGGGCATCAAGACTTACAGTGTAAATTTAGCCTTAGATGTGTCGAGTATCTTTGGCTAAAGAGAATTCTCTTGATCTTAGTTGGTGCCATTGCTTCCACCCAGCTGCCCTCCTACCTGATGTGAGGTTATTAAACGCAAACGGTGAAAATTAAAAATAAATTTGTGGCACCTTTGCAACACAAGAATGTTGACGGATTTGTACAGTGATCTCAATTCAGAACACAGGTGAGGATATGAGATGGCAATACATACTTCTAAATAAACTCGTGCAGTAGTAACCATTCCAAACTTCTGTCTGTACAGACTGAACCAGTTGCTTGACCCCAGGTCAATGCCATTGACCTGCAGAGCCAGAGAGCCGCTACAGTTCCAGACCCACAATTACAGACATAACACTTTATTTACAACACACTTACAATAGCTGAAAGTTCCCAATGCAACAGCAACACTTAAATTATCGATAATAACATTCATTATTGTTTTTTCTGCTTCTTTGTTAAATTCATTTAATTGACACTTTGTAGGTCAAAACATCCTGCACACATAAAATGCTAAATGTGCGCTCATTTTATGTATCACAAATATCAATATGCAAAAAATGTGAATTATGTAGTATGTTAATCTAATGACTAACTCACCAACTAAGTTCTTTTTGTTTATTTATTAACTTTTTTTTACCCAAAATAAACATTGATTATTTCTCATTATTACTATTTAATTATCACGTCACTGCTGTGTTATTGTTAGGGCCCGACAGATGTATCAGTTTGTCAGTATTATTGGCCAATTTTGACCTATTGTAGATAAATAAGTATTGGTTTATATATTCTCCAATATGTGCTGATATTAAAACTTTTTTAAGGCCAGAAAATGCTTGGACCAAAAATTTTAAATGGTGTTATTATGTAGTTTGTCCAGCAGATGGCAACACTAATGTTTGGAATAAAGTTTGTTAAAGTGCAAAATATTCAACCTCCATCACATATCTTTGTCACAAGTATTTGATAACCATAATCGGCTGATATTGTGTAGAATATCAGCCAACATATCAGATAAAGGAATTATCTTGCTTCTCAATGTCAGTATCAGCATTGGGCCCCAAAAATCCCATATTGGTTTACCCTAATCACTATATTAATAAACCTTTTGTCAGATGCCTGATCAGAAAAATGCTGGACCTCAAATTCAGCAGATTGCTGCAATACATTCATTTATCAGCGTGTGTCATAGCTGCCCTTTCTTTGAACAGTGTTTTTATGTAATGGTTATGACTTCAGTGTATGTCATCACTCGAGCAATATGCAGCTCCCTGGCAAATGTATATCTGCATCAGTGTGGGCAAACTAATTTACAAACTAACAAATGTCTGTGATTTTACTTTAGGCCATGTTCTCATTCATACATGTTCATTAAAGCAGCACCCCCGCCTGGTGTGTAATAGATCGGATGAACTGTTGTTGAGAAAATGGAAGTACAGACCAACAGAAATACAGAAATTCCTCTTAAAGTTAAAATGTGAACATTAAGCTGTGTTATTAACATCTAACAGTGCAGGATGCGCATGTTAAGCTAGTTTAGACGAAAAAGAGATCAATTCAAACAAGTGATTGACTGTGTGTCTGTACGTTGAACAGGACTCTGGAGGAGAGAGCTCAGAGGCTCTTCAGCACAAAAGGCAAATCCCTGGAATCACTGGACCCTTCACTGTTTGCCAAGAATCCCAAAGCCAAAGGCCCTAAGAAGTAAGTGGGTGTTAAAAATTTCAGTCTGTTGCTGACAGTCTTATGATAGGCTTCATTACATAATTCATAACCATTTCCATCCATTACTTTGGCAGAGACACTGAGCGTAACAAGGAAATTGCTTTCCTGGAGGCTCAAGTCTATGAATATGTGGAGATCCTCGGGGTGAGTCAGTATATCATCACGTTAACTCTGCTGCTGAGTTCAGAAATGAAGGGTTAGAGCCAACATTTAGTGAAAAGTGTTGCCTGTGTCACTGTGGTGACAGTGTGCTCAGATATAATGGGTTTTAATGACAGCTGTTGATGTTGTTTGGGGTTACAGGAGCAGAGGCAGCTGACTCATGAGAATGTCCAGAGGAAACAGGCCCGGACTGGAGAGGAGCGTGAGGAAGAGGAGGAGGAGCAGCTCAGTGAGAGCGAGAGTGAAGACGAAGACAACGAGATCATCTACAACCCCAAGAACCTGCCGCTGGGCTGGGACGGCAAGGTGAGCACACACCCCCGCACAACTTCGTACAAACAGACATTGAAAATGCTTTACTGGAGGTAGTGGTGTCAGTAGTTGTATTGTACACCACCACATAACTCTAAATGTCTGCTCATTGGGCTCTGCAACACTGTCTGTATGGGGGACATGCAGCTTAACTCAATATAACGACAGGTCCTGAGAAAAATGTGTAGGTATGAGGAAGGCTTACGAGATACAACTGGAGTCAGGTCGAACGTTATGGAAAACAAATCACAAATATTGTGGAAAAGAAAAATCACGCATTAAAGAACTGCTTCATTTTGGGGCAGACATTTGACAGTGCTCAGATGATGATGATGATGATGAAGATGGCATAACCATGCAGTGCTCTTTTTGCAGGCTTAACTTTGCAGGGAACTCTACAGGAGAAAAATGTAATTAGACAATAGGGGTGCAATGACAAAAATCGATGATAAAATTAGTCGCCAACTAATTTAATTGTCAATGACTCATTTGTTACGTCATCACCTGTTTTCGTGCTGTGGAGCCTAACTACACATCCTTTTTTCAGAGGTGATGATGGAAGTAGCTCAGGAATGAGCCGTCTTGCATCTTATCTCTGACAGTTATGCATCAGCAACAAAACAAAGCACAATGTTGGCTGCAAAACCAACACCGTCAGGTACCCAGTGGTCTGAAGTATGGGAGTTTTTTCTAACTGCTACTTTTTACCTAATCAGCAGAATCTCACTGCCTCCATTGTTTGTGTGTGTGTGCAGCGATGTATACACACACACACACACACACACACAGACGCAGAGCAGTGCAGTGAAAAATAACGAGAGGATTAATGTTACCTGAGTTGATGTGAGCTGTACTTGTAGTTACTAAATAAAACCTTCACAAGTAAAAAGCCCAAACTTTATCCTTTCACACCTGTTCAGTCTGCATAAAAGTGAAACTGTAGAAGGAGATATTTTAATCTGCTGTTGGTCCACAGTCATACAAGCACGGTGCGCTAGCTCAGCAGCTAACAGCTAATTGTTACAAACAAGTTTAAACAAAGCTGTCTGTAACTCATGTGTGCCGCTGCTGAGACATCTGGCCCCTTCTCCGTCTAAGTTAGCAGCAGTAACGTTACTTGCACGCAGGCTTACATCAGTCTTTAAATAAAATAAATATAGAAATATTAAGTTACAGTCTTACGTATATGTGGTCGACACGTTGCCCCCGTTGAAGTTAGCCTCAGTGTAATAGCCTGTTCAACAGCAGTTTATTAAAATAAATACTTTTGAAGGACGTGTTCATATTTATTGTCTTTATTGTTAGTTAGCACATCCCTAAAACAACTGCAAGCTAAATTTAGAAGCTTATAGCTAAGAAAGGGCCATTAAGTAACTTTGTGATTCATAATCTGATTAGTCGACTAATGGTTTCAATGAATCAATGCATTATTCGACAATCAAAATAGTTGTGAGTTGCAGCCCCATTAGAGGAAAATGTGTTGTGTCAAAGACATGTCACCATTTTGGTATCGTTACAGCCTGAACAGCAGAAATAACACAACTGTGTCATTGAACTATTTGTGTGTGATTGAGTTAGTGATTAAAAAAAAAATCCAAATTACAAAGCCAAATCAGTTAAGAGTAAAATTAAGCACATGTAAAGTTGCGGCATGTGTTAGCTGTGGATAATCACCTGGTCCCTAATTCAGCAAATCTCTGTAGAAGCAGTTAACAACCAGTCTGTTTGCTTACCTCACAGTGATGTCATCGATGTTGTCTCAGGTTGCGTTCAGAAAATGTTTGCACTTTTCGTGTCAGACAGCTGCTTTTTTTGTGGAGGTACAGAGCTTGAAATATACACCAGACATTTATTATTGAAAAAGTGGTTGCATAATGGAAAGTGTACGATCCAACGATATTTAGAGCTCGACTCGTGTCAGGATTTAATATCTCTGCCTCTGTTGGTTTGATATGGACATTTTAATTTGTTTTTCTTCTGTGTTGTTCTTTTTGGTTTCATTTTCTGTAAATTTCTGTCCTGTTTGTGTTCTCTGCACATTTCTTACTTCCTTGTCTGAACTGCATCACGTGTTTACTGTCCGCTGTTTGATTCCCTCCAGCCGATTCCGTACTGGCTCTACAAACTCCACGGGCTGAACATCAACTACAACTGTGAGATCTGTGGAAACTACACCTACAGGGGACCCAAAGCCTTCCAGAGGCACTTTGCAGTATGTTGGTCTTTTATTTAGGGACTCACTATTCCAGAAGAATTGTTACTATATCCAGTTAAAGTTCTCAACAGATCTTTAATATAGTGCATGTCTGTGTCATTGTGGCTGAGGTGTGCTGTGTGTTGTGTTTCTGCAGGAATGGAGGCATGCTCACGGCATGCGCTGTCTCGGGATCCCCAACACTGCTCACTTCGCCAATGTCACACAGATTGAGGATGCTGTCTCTTGTAAGTGTCTTTATCTTGAGCCTGTCAAGCACATCAGCATTTTGACGAAATTTGGAAGTTGGTCTCAGTAAGCGTTTTTTGTTTGTTTGTTTGTTACTCCAGTGTGGGCAAAGCTGAAGTCGCAGAAGGCGTCAGAGCGGTGGCAGCCAGACACAGAGGTGAGTCCACGTGGCTGAAATCTGGACGTTGGGAAATAATGTCTCCTACTTAGAGTAGGGATGTAATGGTGTGTTAATTTCACATCATCCCAGTAGCAAGAGTGCCTCGCTACCGTCGTGGACATGTAACGACATCAAACGGTAGGTGTTCAGGGCAAAAAGTGTAGTTTCGTTTCTGCCGCAGTGAAGCAGAGCGGAGGGAACTGGGAACTACAGAGACTGTCGACCATTGCGGCTGTTTCCTTATCACATGCTGAGGACAGCAAACAATCTGAATCATGGACTTTATTGTCAGTGCTTTTCAACAAGACAGAGTCAGGCTGCAGTGAAGGAGATCACATGTCCAAAGCGCTATCTCAGCCTTCAGTGTCAAGTTTAACTCAGATGTGTTGAAAAAGTAAAGGAATTAGCTGACCGGAGTTTACTTTCACTTTCTCCTCGGTGGCAGTACACTGCTGTGAAAAGAAAAAAAAGTCTGCTAGTGAGAGACCTGCTGAACTGTGTGTGCAAAACATCTCGTCTCCACAGACAAACACAGTCAGTCAGCTCACAGCAGAAAAAGGAAACAGAAAATGCTTGTGTAGCTCATGGAATGGCCACAAAGATGTTACTGGTAAAAAATGACTGTCAGTCAAAGTAGACAGTTAAGTCATGATTGCAGGATAAAGAAAAGAGCACGGGGTGACATCGTGGGCAGGGTCATTTGTAAATCATTGTTCAATGTTCAGTTTTCATCTTTGCCTAAGACAGTAATATGATTATTATGTGCACATGCAATGTAAGTGGAAAACAATTACAAAAAAATTGAATTTTAATAAGCATTTTTCCAAGTCTTGATTTGTCTTTAAAAAAAAAAACGCAATAAATACCGTACTGTGGACATGATACCAAGGTATTATTGTACCATGAGTTTTTGATATTGTAACATCCCTAACTTATAATATATATTCATTGCACGACTTTCATGTTTTCAGGAAGAGTATGAGGACTCAAGTGGAAATGTCGTCAACAAGAAGACCTACGAGGATCTTAAGAGACAAGGCTTGCTGTAGATTCACGAGAATATGACTCACGCTGAAGAAACTAAAAAAAATGTAACATCCAACGAGCGTCCTTTAAGATGAGCTATATTTTTTATTGCCCTGTTTCTTTTTATTTGTATCTAGTAATGTTGTTTAAGAGGCTGTGCCCTGCCCTCCATTCCTCTGTTTGATAACTTTGTAATGTGGCAACCATTGATCATTATAATAAACTTTTGTCACTGTGCTGTTTGGGTTGACCTCATGTTTGTTCAGTGTGAGTGTTCTGCTCTGCTGGTGTCTCTGTTCCACAAGGATTTCTGTCTTTGTTGGGACTTTACAGCAGCTGTGCACAGACATACCTCTGTGTGTGTGTGTGTGTGTGTGTGTGTGTGTGTATGTGTGCGCACTTTGATTTACTGTTCCCACTGACGTATAATTATATTTAATTCTCTTTAAGTAGGTCAGTTTAATACTCTGCTTTTATGGTGGCATTAAATTATTGGATAGCTGTGTATCTTTTATGACGCTAACCTCCTGTTGCCATTAAGCCTGGTTAGTCAAATTATGACTACAGACAATACAACAGAAATGTGACATTTTAAGATTTAATGAGCATAACATTTGACAAAAATGAAAGGAATAAAATAATCAACTAATCAAAATACAATTCGTCAGGATGAAATAACTACAGGCTTTCTGCTTCTCTCAGGAAAGAAACACAAAAGCCTTCCTGTCTTTTGAATGGAATACATACAGAGTATTTTACACCATCATATTATTAAAAGTATGATATTCTAAGGTGCTGAGCAATCAATTCAGATAAAATAAACTTAATGATACCTTCCGGGAACTTCATTACAGACTTCCCAGATCTGATGCCAAGAATGCAAAGCAGGTCTTTGAACACTGCAAAAGTAAAAGCCATAAAACTTGTGTAAACACTTCGTACTGTTTTCAGGATAAATGCAACACCTGCCCATAAATGGAGGAAAGTGTAATCACTTGATAGTAATTGAATTATTAGAGCATACACAGAGTTCATACAAAACCTGAGTATTGTCACATTCAGTGTTACTGCAGTCCTAAAAACAAACGCTAATTCGCAACAGCTGCAACCAACAGCCAAAAATGTTGGAATGCAAAATACTGTACGCTTGTTTGAATATTAAATTCTTCCTTCACTGCAGTGGTATCCCCTATTGTATAAATTCTGGTTATATTCATGCTGATATTGTTTATTAAATTTCTTTAAAATAATATTATGGCTGTAAGGCTGTTGCTTTTTTGTGTTGTATTGATCCCTGTGTTTGCATAAGCCTAACAGTGCATGTGTGCAGCTGTGCACAACATTTATGCCACCTCTAGGATCAGAGGGGGTGCCTAGTCTGGCACCATTATTCTGGGGCTCATGGGCTGAAAAGTTTAGGAACCCCTGCTTTACTGTTCACTTGGAAAGAAAGAGTGAAGGAAAAATCACTACGACAAAGGGGTGATGAGTTATAGAAGAGGGTGGGGCTAAAATGTAGGGGTGGGGCAATCCATGACCATTGAAAGTGTGTGTGTGTGTGTGTGTGTGTGTGCGTGTTTTCTTACAAAGTTTGGCCTTGTTACATGAATACATTTAGAAGTTATGCGCCTTTTTGTTACAGGCCACTCCCACTGCCACGCCCCTGTTTGCCAGTTGGTCTGAACAGTAATGATCAGTTGTCCTTTGGCTCATGACCAACCCTTCCATTAAATCTTGTGCAAGTCTGTGAATCCATTTGGAAGTTATGCACCTTTTTGCAGTAGGCCACTCCCATTGCCACATCCCCTTTTAGCCAATTGGAATGAACACACACACATACACACACACACCTTCACACACACTTGACCTCCATGACAAATTTCAGGGCGAAAACTGTGGCCGCCAAAGAGTGGGGAATTACTGCTGACCAACCAACTGACAGCCCAACAGAGCAACCAACTAACAAAGCTGCTGGCTGCAGTTTTTAAGTTTTCAGGTTGCAACTAGCATTTATTTCAATACTAATAACCTGTAGATTTCTTGATCGATTAATTAATTCAATGTTTGGCTTGTAAAATGTCAGGAATTAGAAAAAAAAGACTTGTTTTGGTGACCATTACACCAAACAACAACGACAATCAATTTCCTATCATGTCAAATTTGAGCAGCAAATACTCACATTCGATATCTGTAATATCTGAAATCCAGTATTTGTAGTTTGGATGGGCTATTACTTTAATGTCTGAGAATGCAGATGGACATTATAAAGCTGAAATTGCAGTGCAGAGGCAAGGCCAACCAGTTGGCAAGAGGTTTAGGGTGATGAAGTTCACAACTGCTTAAACACCAAATGATTATGAATAAATCAACACATACCACAAACTTATTATGTTTTGGTCCTCAGACCCTCATCTGGTCAGATTAATTTCAAGTGGAATGCATTCAGGCATTAATGTGTTCATGTTTAGTCCACAAGTGAACCAATATCGAAGCAGAAAAAAAATCCACCGCTGCAGAAAGGTTGAATGTGGAGAGAGCGAACTTTTGCAACAGACCAATGAAAGGCAGCATTACTATAGACAACTGGGTAACTGAGGAAACACCACAACAAATTTAAATATCTGAATCAGTTTTGTATAAAGTACCCAAAAGCCTGACTTAAGTGAAAGTAAAGATAACTTACTGTAAAATGACTTTGGTAAAATGGAAGGTCACCTATTAGAATATAATTTGAGAAAAAGTCTTAAAGTAGCTGCTGGTATTTGCTGTACTTAAGTATGAAAAATACAGTGAATGTCAATGTGGTTCAATATTGAAAGTAAGGGTACAAGTAAAAAGTACATATAAAAAGCACTCAAGTCTGACTTTTTAAAACAGTGTATTCTTCATTTATGTAGCTTCTAGTCTACATAAAACAAAAGAAAATAAAACGTCAAAAAAAAGTGCTTTGAGAAAAATTCTTAACTTTCTAAACTCGTGGATCTGATTTGAACGCAACTGGCAAAGTTTTAGCTCAAGCTGAATCTGCAATAACTGGGCAACTGCAACTACATCCTAACAATAAAATGATTTAGAGTCAAACATAAAACATGACGACAGTAGCACCCAAAGTAACAACACAGTCTTTACTTGCAGTTTAAGAGCGCCTGTTTGCACTCGTGCCTAACATGATTAACCAGTGATCCAACTTCTTACAGTCTGTGATTCAACATTATAAGCCACAGAAACGAAACAAAAAAAGTAATTGACTAGTACCAAATTTCTTCTGGTTTTATTTAATAACCAGTAACTAAGCTGCTTATGGGAAATTTAAAAGAGTTAAAGTATTTGTTTTCTTAAAGAAATGTGGTAAAGTAAAAGTGAAAGTCAACAGAAATAGAAATAGTAAAGTGCAGATATCCAAAAAACCTACATAAGTATAGTAACAAAGTATTTGTAATTCGTTACTATACAACACTGTTCTACATTTTAAATTTTACAGTGGAGGCTTTCAAGGGGTTTGACCTGTCAGTTAAGGGGTCTCAGATCCCCCGATACCCTCTTTCACACAGCATGAAAGTGTTAATTACAGACAGACTTGAGGATTTGCAGTATGTCAGCTGGTTGAACGAGCTGTTAAGCTCCAGCAGATGGGGCTCTTGTATTCAAGACTGTTTGGCTCTGGGGAATCAACCAGAGCTTGTTGAATCCCCCACCAGCTCCAGCACCTGTAGAGTATGCCAGGCATAGCTTATTTAGCCCTCTGCTAACTTGAACAGGGATAATATATTTTAAATGTGTGGCTCGTCTCAACTTTCTAAATGTTACTGCACTGAATGGACCCAGTTCTAACAGTAAAGCAAAGCTTTTTGCATGGTTTTTTTGCAGGGTCTGTTTTACAGACTCTTCTTTCCATGATTGTGTCCAGAAAAAATGCTTTTTTTACAGAATTAAACTGTTTCAGACCTACTCAGCTCAAGTTGTCAGCTGAGAATCAACATCAAGTCATTCAGTAGGCAGCTCAAAGAAAAAAGTAAAATTTTTAAAAATGCCTCTTGTGTGTTTTTCACTCACACACACACGCACGCACACACAAGCACACCCACACACACACACACACACACACACACGCTAAAATCAAATAAAAAGACAAAAATCAGGTAACACCTAGACAATTTACAGCTTAGTTCATCTTAAAAAGGTGAATGACTAAATATTTAACACGAGATGAAGGTTAAGTTTGAATACTTTCAAAGTCATCAAACAGGGACTAATGTTAGCAGAGTGGATCAGCAACTTCCGCAGCAGAAGAGAATTAACCAACACACTGCAGGTATGATGGGAAAGCGAGTGGTACTGAGTGACTGATTTGTGCAGCTCAAGTCAGACCTTTAGCTCAGGATGTAAAGCTGACTCTGGGCTGGGAGAATGAATACTGAGTTGAAACAAGTGGTTTTTCTCACAGGGGTGTGTTAATTGAACAATAAACTTGCCACAGTTTCATAAACTTGCCAAATTTTCACAAATGCATTTAGTAAGTAAAAGAGTTGCAAAAAAGTATGATGTTGTATAGCATTACTTTTGCAGCTCATACTACTATAATAAGTGCTTTAAGTATTGTAAAAATTATATATATATATATATATATATATAAAATTTATAAATTATATATTTATAAATTTATAAATAATTTTTATATATATATATATATATATATATATATATATAAAACTCAGAAACACTGATAGAGTGCTGTCAAGAGCAAAATAAGCTTGATCCTTTTTAAATGAGCTGAAGCTACATTGTGTGTACACAGAGGGCCAAAAGGCATAGAAAAAGCTAAATATTGAAAGAAAGCCCTGTGTATGTGGACAAGGTGTGAAACAGAAACAGAACACTCTGTAACAGGGAGATGCTAACGTTACACTGAGCTGAGTGGACAGTGTGGTGTTGGGTGCATGTGTGTGTGTGGCTGGACGTTAACAGAGACAAGGGTGTGGTGGCCTGCCAGGGTGGCGACTGGCAACAATTCCAGTGTGACGCTAGCTCTGAGCCTCCAGGCTACCAAGGGTTCATGCTGAGCCCAAGAACTGAGTATGCTGCCACGCTTCGGCTCAGTGTTCAAGGTTATTCTCATGTTAAAAGAGTGTTTCTTCAATGTAGGTGGAAATTCAAACAAAACTATGACAGGGAGATGCAAAAGGATGCTGTCGAGGTCGCTGTACCAACTTCCAAATCAAGACTCACTCACTATGAGGAGGGCCTAGTGTCTCCCCCTTGTTGGCAGCTAAAGTAAAACTACATGTGGCGCAATCATAACAACTCACTTATTCACTCACTCACCATTCCTGATATACTGTTTTTGTGTGCTGTTAAAGTGTTGTTAGTGTGCTGTCAAGAGTGTGTCAGACCAACAAGCAGGATACAACCCTATACCTGTTGCCATTTCACCTGAAAATAAACCATTATCATTCATTGCACTCATTCCTTTTTATGGTGGAAGAATGAGTGTCAATGTATGTGATAGCATAAGTCATGCCCGTATGGTTATGTATTTAGTCTAAATACCAATAAATAGGCGTCAAGTTGCCATCCGTGCCGATCGGAGCTGAAGTCAATAAGTTTACGCCCCGAAGTGCCGCAGAGAAACTGAGTGGGGAATGAAGGTCTATTGCACCCTTTTACCTTAAAGACAAAAGCCAGATATTACTGGGTATTTGGGCAAGTGTGAAGGGGGTGCGCGTTAGCGTCGTCTTGTCAGACAAGTTGATAAGTGGGGAATGGCAGCTTAAGCCTTGAGCTGTGTATGAAACCGTTTGCTCACTTGTTGACTCACTCACTATTCCCTAAATAGTGTTTATCATATCGGGAATGACGAAACGAGATTTCGGACACTACACTGAATTTTTCCAAACATCACAGCAAACCCTATGGCTTTCTGGGTACTTCTTCTTCTCTTTCTTCAATTTGCAACCGCACAGCATTGTGGAAGGCCATCAGGGAGTTAAATGTGGGGTAGATGGTATTTGCACTGAAATTGGCTGTGCATTGACGGGATTTCAAATGGCGCACTGTATAGTGAAGGAAAGTAAGGGCTGAGAATTACATCGCTACAACAACACGGCAAACGCAACTTACAATTTGGAAAGAACTACTATGAATCCAGCAACAGGTCTGCAGAGTACAGACACAGTCTAGCCAGGTGTG
>JAPQLA010000008.1:21882500-21902823 GCA_029822935.1 Naso vlamingii | reverse complement strand
ACGGGAAGCACACTCGCAAAAACCTTTCAATTTTGACAGCAAAATGTCGATCAAAGTGAATATATTTTGTTTATACACTTTATTTAGTTGGTAATTGCTGTATAATAGCAATATTACCCTCGAGGGTTTTCTTTATCGTCATTTGAGCACTTCAGTGAAGCGGTCAGGACCGAGGCGCTTGCGCTCATTCGTGCTCAAATGACGTTAAAGAACACCCTCTCGGTTAATATTGCTTAAATATAAAAGTCTACATGTGAGTTTGTGGTAGAAACCTCCAGAGGCTTATATGAAAACAACACCTGCAAGATATACAAAAGGTAAAATACAAACACATTCAAGAGATTACCAACACCACAAAGTAAGGGCAGAATCATAGTTTAAAAAACATGACTAATTCTCTTTCTATTTCTTTATGAGGTGGTGTGTCAGGGCCAATTTTTGAAAGGATGGTTGCTGTGTGTTCACTTCATTCTGTCACAAAAATTGTAAATTGTCACTAGCACTGACTGTAAGAAGCATATGACTATTCTTGTATTCAGTTTTAATTTGTTTAATCTTTGTTAACTCTGTATCTGTTATATGATGCTGTGTGCAGTGAGCGCTAGTTCAAGTGCTTTATTGTTACCTAGCTGCGTCTCAATCCACAATAAATCGTCTTCAGATTAGGAAAAATCCTGCTGCATTTTGTGTGTGAACTGTCCACATTTTGGTGTTCATATCTGCTGGCTGTTGTAGTGTAAAATGTTCTAAAACTGGTGTAAAATGTTGACCTTTCAAATTACTGGAAAGTCTGAGTGCATTCATTTAATATGGAGTAATTATATAATCTCTCTGCACCCCCAAGTCTGACTGACTTCCCGCATCCCTGGTTAGAGCCAACATTTAGTGAAAAATGTTGCCTGTGTCACTGTGGTGAGAGTGTACAGATATTATGGGTTTTATGACAGCTGTTGATGTTGTTGGGAGTTACAGGAGCAGAAGCAGCTGACCTATAAGAAAGTCCTGAGGAAACAGGTCTGGACCGGAGAGGAGCGTGAGGATGAGAGGGGAGATCTACAACCTTAAGAACATGGCACTGGGTTGGGACAGCAAGATGAGCAGACACTCTTGCACAACATAATACAAATAAATGTTCAAAATGTTGTTTTACTGAAGTTGGTGCGACTACTGTACACCACCACAAATCTTTAAGTACTCTGAATATGACAGTAGGTCATGAACGAAATATGAAGAAAAAAGAAAGATTTATTTGCTGTTATTGAAAAAGTTAACTACCGACAACAAAATGCAAATTTCACACATTGCCAAAGTGCTTAGATTCATGGCAGAGAGTCAACACTGCCCAGATGATGATGAAGATGATTATTTATCAATATAACAGAGCTGAAATGAAGAAGAGTTTATCACCTCTTACCACATCTTTACATTGCAGCTGTTAAAATGAAAATTCTTCCTGTAATAATATAGATCATAGTGAGTGACGCTGTTGAATTGAAGTGCATTACATGAAAATACGTTTTTGATATTTTGTCCACCCTACTTAAGTACACAATTGGAGTGCATCAGATTGTACAGATGTACCTAATTAAATCATCAGTGAGTGTAATCAATTAGTTAAATTTAATTTAAAAAAGCCCTTTGACCATTTCAGTTAAACCAATTTTAACACTTGGACATGCAGATTAAAAGTAACAATTGAAACCATAATAAAGAAATGAACACAAACTACTCTTAGAGCGTAGTGCTTTGCTGTAGTAATAGCTTCATGTGTCAGATAAGTTGTGATCAGCTCCAATTTTCTCCTCAAAGCTTCTCGGATGGTTTCATCTAACTAAATGTTTGACGGTCAAAGGTCCAATCATCCAAAATTTCACAAAACAAAAACAGATTTGTGTCTTTGTTTGTTCTTCCTTCCTGCCCCAATGAATCATCTCAGGACCATTCAGATTTATCTTGTGACCCTATAGCCCAAGAGAGGGCCTGAATCAGTTGCCAAAAAATAAATATACCAGCACACACTACTATCTTATTCTTTAATCTTTCTTTAATTCCAACATTATGTCACCCAGTATTAATACAAACATTAATTGAAAAGTGGATTACAGACTACATAGAAGTTACTAACAAAATATCATCTAGTTTTCCAGCTCTGAAATGGGCTTAGGTCAATGATCTAAAATGTGATATAACAAATGAGGAATAGAATGAGGTCTGGAGATCAGCTCGGTCTATCACCAAGAATGTCTCACTGAAACTAACACAGTTAAATGGGAAACATTGGACTCGCACTAGGATGTTGAGGGTGGGATTATGACAAGAAGCAACTTTTGGAAATGCTCTTCCAAAAATGGGTCTTATCTACATATGGTATGGGAATGTGCTGCTGTCCAAAAATGGACTGGAGTTTTTTGTAGTGGCTAAAGTCTTGCAATTTATATTTTCATTTCATTTTTTTTTCTGTAAACAAAGCAAAAACCAGGCACATATGTCTACGTGCAACAAAAATTTACAAACTCATCAGACATTACAAAACAGTACAAAAAAAAAAAGAAGGGGGTGCAGATCAATAAAAATACATTAACTTTTTTTTGTTGTCGTTGTTTTAAATTTGTAAACAGCATGAAGAAGGGCAAGGGTACCATCATTCCGGACCTATACAGACCATTGGCCCTCACACCCCACTTCCTATTGCCCAGTTTTTTACTTCATACATACATACATGTAACATACAGTACATTGATTAAATTATGTACTGGCTTCCCGCTTTCTTACAGTGCAGACGCTCTGCTGCTTGCTCTCTGCTCTTCATATTATCGGCCACAATTTTTCCTTTCGTTCTGCTCAAAGTTATATACAGCAGATACTAGATCCTAGGGACTTTATTATTATTATTTTTTATTCTACTTTTGGGAGGGTTACTGCAACATCTCAACATTTTTACGACCTCCTCAGTACCACTAGAGCGTGGCCTAACAGCAGCACAAGCCTGTACTGCTCTGACTGAAACGGCGATACCTAGCTGAAGCTAATTGCAGCAAAATGCCTCCCTTCTCTGCGGACGACTTCCAAAAACTCTTACAGAAGATTGCTGTGCTGGAGACTAAAATTCTCAGGTTAGCAGTGAATGTGGAGGTGAATGGACTATGTGGAAATGACACAGCTCCACCACTGACTCAAAACAGTGGACAGAAGCGTGCTAACACCGGACTAAAGAATGCTAACAAGACCACTGAAAAACAGGAGAATCCTGCATTGGCTAATAAATCAACTAGTGAAAGTCCTCCCTGGAATTCTCTTGGTGCAAAACCAAAGAATAAATCACCTCCCTGGGAAATGGGAGAGAAAAACAGGCAGAGCACAGCGCCCAGAGATTTGTGATGCGACGGGCTGGATCTGCATCTCACAACTCGGACAAAATTCCACCTTCACACAGCAGGGTAAGGACTGAAAGCTCCTCTAAAAACAACAGGCCACAGGGAAAGCTAAAGCCTGCCTCAAACTTTGATTGTGGGTGACTTTGCTTTAAAAGATATGAAAAACATGTTCAGGAAAAACACCAAAGTCCTTTGCTTGCCTAAAGACATGGTGTCTGACCTGGCAGGAAGACTCCTGCATATTGTGGCTTCACATCGACTGTGAAAAACATTGTGCTGCACATTGGGTGAAACGATGTTGCAAAGCAGCAGTCTGAAGTGTTAAAACTGGATTTCTGTTGAACACAGTGAACTTTGTGAAAGCTGAGGTGTTTATCAGTGGACCCCTACCACTGGTCAGAAGAGGAGATGAGAGATTCATTAGGCTGCGGGCTCTGAACAGGTGGCTTTAAACTGCATGTGCTGCCTGCTCAGTGCATCTTATTGACAATTTTAACATTTTCTGGGAATGTAGACATCTTTTTAAGCCAAACAGATCTTGCCTGAACAAGCCAGGAGTAAAATTTTTCACCTCCAAACTATTTTACTTTCTACGTCACCCATCTATTCCCTCTGCCAAGGACGAGAGACAAGAGAAATCAGCACAGGAGGAAGACACAGCACAGCATGACAAAAGCCTTGAGGAAAAAACTCCTCTGCCTCCACTGGAAGAAAATTCTGACCATACAACACATCAGAACTAAGAGGAGGGGTCTTCACCCCCTTCATACCCCCTCACCAAAACCACTGACTGTGAGGATCCACTTCCTTTAACCCCCTAAACTCCACCCAGTTCAACCTGCTCTCTAGTCACCTTTTCTCCTTCCTCCCCCCACTTGGAGTTCACTGACCAGATGAAGGAACTGGTCTCTGCTGGGCTCAAACTTACACCCTGCCCCTCTCCCATTTTTTCTCCCATAATCCCCCCATGTCTCCCACCTCCACCAGTTCCAACACATCAATCACAGCCAGGGAGACCACCACCACCTCCCCCTCCATGACAGCATCCTTCTCTGTCTCCAAAGCCTGATAAGGCTGTGAGGGTTGATGATGTTGCTTGTTCTCAAACTGCACGAGGCTTAAACTGATAATTTGAAGGGTCTAGGCTGCAAGGCCGAGGGCAGTCATGACTCTTTCCAGGACAAGCCAGAGCCCTGTATCCAAATAGCTTCTTCCATTTCTGTTGTGATGGGTAATAGAAAAATAGAAATAGAAAAAGAAATAGAAAAATTTACTAAATTTGCTCCACAAAGAGCCACAGCCTGTTATCAAAAAAACTGGCAGATAGAGATCCTAAGACATTGAAACTGTCTTTACTTAACATCAGGTCTTTGGCAGGAAAAACATTTTTAATCAGTGATTTTATTATTGAGCACAATCTCAATTTTATATTTTTGACTGAAACTTGGTTAAACCAAAATAACTGTGCCTCTGTTCTTATTGAGTCAACCCCTCCCAACTTCAGTGTTATGAGTGAGGCTAGAGCACATAAGAGAGGGGGAGGAGGAGTTGCCATTTTGTTTAATGAGTCCCTCCAATGTAAGCAACTCTCGTTTGGAAATTTTGCTTCTTTTCATACATGGCTCTTCTGCTGAAGTCCTCCTCTCGAGTCATATTTATCAATGTCTACATGCCACCTAAATACTGTGCAAACTTCCTTGATGATTTTACTGAACTGCTGTCAATAACCTATATGGACTTTGACTGTATAACTATTATTGGCGATTTTAACATCCATGTTGACAACCCCCTGGATAGAGGGACTAAACAACTGTGGTGTGTCCTTAACAATTTTGGGCTAACTCAGCATGTCACAGAGCCCGCACACAATAAGGGACACACTCTGGAATTAATAATCTCTAAGGGTCTGAACATTTCAAAGGTTGTGGTGACTGATGTTGCTCTGTCTGATCATGCCTGTGTTTTCTTTGAGAGCATGATCTCTGTGCACACAAATGTTCAAAAAAAAGTGATCACTAAATGCTGTATCACTGAAAATACCAGTGAAAGATTTAATCAGGTTTTCTCTCCAACTCCTGTCCTGTCCTGGGCTTCAGTCAATGAGCTGGTAGATGATTTCAATTCCAAAATTACAAATTTTATGGATGCCATTGCTCCCACTAAGGTGAAGCTTGTCTCTGATAACAAAAAATCTCCCTGGAGAAATGCCATGCTGGTAAGAGCTGAAAAAGGAGAATGTCGAAAAGCTGAAAGCAGGTGGCAAAAAACAAATCTTCAGCTTCATTATGAGATCTACAAAAAGAGACTTCGGATTTATAATTTGGCACTGAGCAATGCAAGGCAATCCTTCTTCTCCGACATCATCACCAGAAACAAGAACAACGCACATGTCTTGTTTGCCACTGTGAATAGACTAACAAACCATCCTATATCAGTAGCTTCTGTATCTACCAGGGCCTGCAATGAATTTGCCTTCTTTTTTACAGATAAAATTGAGAAAATCAGACAGGCAGTTAGTGCCTCCATAGCAAATTCAGGATACATGCATCCAACTAACACCAATCCAAATACCATGACGCAATTTGATCCAATTAACCATAAAAACCTGTAGGACAATATTCAATACCTGAAGTTGTCCTCCTTCTTTCTTGACATTCTGCCAACAGGCTTCTTCAAAAAAGTCTCAAATGTCATGAACTCGGATCTGATGCAGATTGTTAACATGTCTCTTATCTCGGGTGTCTTCCCACTGGCCCTGAAAACTGCAGTCATCAAGCCACTCCTAAAAAAGAATAATCTGGACAAGTCTGTAATGAGTAACTATAGGCCCATATCAAACCCCCCTTTTTTTGGTTAAAATCATTGAAAAAGCTGTGTTTCAACAGCTGAATAACTTCTTGGCACTGAATAGCTGTTTTGATGTCTTCCAGTCAGGTTTTCGACCTCACCACAGCACTGAAACTGGTCTTATTAAGGTGTTCAATGATGTCCGCTCAAACTCAGACAGTGGAAGAGTTACAGTCTTGATATTACTGGATCTCATTGCTGCATTTGACATGGTCGACCACAACATATTACTTGATCAGCTGGAAAGCTGAGTGGGACTTTCTGGGACAGCACTAAGCTGGTTTGAATCCTACTTAAAGGACAGGGACTTCTTTGTGTCAATAGGTAACCACACATCTGAGCAGAAAACAATCACATGTGGCGTTCCCCAAGGCTCCATTCTCGGCCCTCTGCTGTTTAATATCTACATGCTTCCACTGGCTCAGATTATGGGAAGTTACAAAATAAGTTACCATAACTATGCAGACGACACACAAATCTACATAACCATATCATCAGGGGACTACAGCCCAATACAAACATTAAGAAAGTGCACTGATCAAATCAATGGCTGGGATGTGCCAGAACTTTCTTCAGTTAAACAAAGACAAAACTGAGGTGATTGTTTTTGGTGCCAAAGAGGAGCGATTAAGAGTCAGCACTCAGCTTCTTCAGTTAGTAATGTTAAAAACCACAAACCAAGCCAGAAATCTGGGTGTAGTCATGGACTCAGACCTGAATTGGAACATCCACATTAAGACAATTACAAAGTCGGCCCACTATCACCTTAAATATATATCAAGGATAAAAAGACTCATGTCTCAGCAGGATTTAGTAAAACTTGTCCATGCATTTATCTTCAGTAGACTCAACTATTGTAATGGTGTCTTCATGGGCCTCCCTAAAAAGTCCATCAGACAGCTGCAGCTGATTCAAAACACTGCTCCCTGAGTCCTCACTAACACCAAGAAAGTGGATCACATCACTCCAGTTCTCAGGTCTCTACACTGGCTTCCTGTCTTTCAGGGAATAGATTTCAAAATACTGCTGTTGATTTATTAAGCACTAAATGGTTTAGGGCCAAAATACATCACTGATTTGCTACAAAATTACGAACCGTCCAGACCCCTCAGATCATCTGGCACTGGTTTACTGTGTGTTCCTAGACCCAGAACCAAACATGGTGAATCAGCGTTTAGTTTCTATGCACCAAATATCTGGAACAAACTCTCTGAAAACTGCAGGTCTGCTGAAACCCTCAATACTTTTAAATCAAGACTGAAGACTTTTCTGTTTGCTTCTGCCTTTTATTAAGTTATTAATTCTTTACTGCACTGTAACTTTTATTCTGGAATTTTATTACTCTTATTTTGTTTTGGCTGTTTTTATTTCCTTTTCTCATTTTCGAATGACTTGTTTTAATATTGTGCGTTTATAAAACGTTTTATTGTGTGATTCTTTTGCATTTTTACACTTGATGTAAAGCACTTTGAGTCGCCTCGTTACTGAAATGTGCTATATAAATAAACTTGCCTTGCCTTGCCTTAATCACATAGGCCTGTTTTTCAGGTACATTCTTACGGAAATCCAGGGTCCTTCATCACCATGGTTAAATTCATAGAGGGCTGAGGCTGCCCATTCCATCGACAATATATCCGAAAAGTCTTCTTACCAATTGTCATGCTAAAGCAATTTGGTTTAAGAATTTTTCAATTCATCATAATAATTTGCTTAACTGACAAAAAGGCAAATGCGATGATGTGTTGTATGAGCGCTGATTATCTCTTACCTCAGTGCTTAGAGGGGTTATGTGACTGAAGTCAATATTCAGCCTGATCCAGTGCTTTGTATAATAGAGTTTTTTTAGGGGGGTTATTAAGACTGCCTAATCATAAACACAATGAGTGGAAGTCTGTAGCCTTTACATTAGCTAAAAATTTTATTTTTTTTGTAATTGGAGAGACAGTAGTGCTCCATCTATTCAATACTGGACTAAGGCGCTGCTGAAAATAGCAAACTTGAGAACAATTGAATTACTTAAATTTAGGCAACCTAGATAGGTCTAATACAATTTGGTCACCCTTCTTAACTACAATGTCCTGAAGATACAGATGGAATAGTCATCAGATAAATGTCCGGCACATATCTATCCTCTTGCTACAGGTAAGTAGCAGGATTATAACGCGCAGAAACTAACCAGCATATTTATTTTGCATTTTAGAATTTCATAGGAAATGTATTTTATTTGTTTATGTTTTTCTGTGTTGTTTGTTTTGTTTATTAGTTTGTTGGTTTTCTCATATTTGCTCAGGGCTGCTATAAATTTGCTTGCTAGTTTGTTTACGGGATTTGTGAAACTGGCAGACTGACTGTTCGTTGAATTGTACAAACTAAGTAAGATACGGAATATAGGTACTCGGTCCAATTTCCTTTTTTTCGGTTATTAAAAATAAATGCATGAATAATAAATAAATAAAGGTGGATTACAAAAGCTATTTTCAAGCTGCATAAGTTGTTGTCATATAACCAGTTGGTATGACAATGACAACATGTTATATCAGGATTTTTAAACCTGCAATGAAACAAATGTTGGGAAAACACTGACCTTTAAAAACTAAGTTCAGGTAAGTATCTAAGTTCAGGCATGCAGTCTCTTAAAGTCTTAGTTAAAAAACGTAATAATTTTAATAATCTCAACATTAAATGCAGTCCTGAGGCTTTACATCTAATCAAAGCCTGCAGATGGTGCTGCATCACCTTGTGATTGGGGCAAACACATAATAGATTGTACATGCTTAGCACTAGAAACTGAAATTTAGCAGAGACGGCAAACTCTGATATGTACTGTGAGATCTCTTGAACAGAACCCCCACAAAAAAAAAAAGAAAAGAAAAAAAAGCTCTTCACAAGTGTCGAGTATTTTGTATTTTTCTACAGTCTGTGTGCAGGACACAGAACCTTAAAAAAAAAAAAATGATGAAACTGAGAATACTTTAGTAAGGGCATATTAAAGAATGAGACTATGAGCTGCAAGCTGAGGTGAATAACTCCACGGGAACAACATGTTCGTAGGAGGACATACTGGATGTCACCCTGGCTACAGCAACAATGAATCCAGCTCAGTCTTTATCCTCTGTGCAACATCCTGATCACAACCAGAGACAGAGCCTACCGGCTGGTGGTGAGTATCGCAAGAGACAGAGGCTGCAGGCTGTACACGGCAGTGCTGTATAAAACAAACACAACTCTACAGTACATACACAATAAAAGAAAAGGAAAATGATGACTGCTATGTTTAAAATATTGTCACAAAAATATATATCTTCACCGAAGATGATATATTTTTATGCCATCACAGATACAGTATTCTGTGATGATGAAAATAAGAATATTTTCTGCTGCTGTTATCCAAGGATCTAAAGAACAGCTGCACAGTCTGCTTTGAAAAGTTACCAGGTGCAATCTGCAAGTTGAGAAAAAGTTCTCAGACCAGAGGCCATCATTACATAACATCACTTAACATTACATTAAAATAAATCAAAAACTATAATAAGAGCTATGAAACATCTGATACTGATATCATGATATGATATACAATATTTCATTAAAACATAAGTAGCATATCTTAACTTCATATCTTATATTTCATTTAGTGGTCAGAGCAACGAAAAAGATTTGACTGAAGACCTCAGTAACATAAAATTGTGTTAGTGTTTTAATATAGTTAACCTAAGAGGTGAAACAAAATTTGAGGGGCTTCTGACTCTGCTGCAGAGGATTTTGTTATGTCTTTTGCAATAAAATGGTTTCTGACTATTCTAAGCTGAACCCTAAACCTAGGCCAAGACTTTATGCATGAATGTTCACAGTACATATATGTCAGCAAGCAGTGTCTCCCCAAGGATTGAGACAAAGCAGCAGTGGTGTCACTCGGGCACTAAGACTTTTTGAACTTTTGTAAAGTGGCCCTGTCCAGACGTTTCTGTGTGTGTGTCTATTTGCCCTCATCAGAATGGTTCTTCAATAGTGATGCTACGTTCGTGAACGATCCCATTCTTTTGAACGGCTCTTCAGTAGGAACAAAGGGAACTGAGTCATACTTGGTGTGAGCTGTTCTTTTTATTCCACAGCTTTTTCTTTAAAAAATCCGGATACTTGTTTTTTTCTTTGTGCCAGTTGAAAGTTTTTTTTATGATTAAGTGTCCAGAATTGCATTCAAGGCAAATGCAACACATTTTCATACAGAGAGTAAATTGAATGTAGTAAATTCACTGACAGAGCAGGGCGATATAGCGCCACCTTGTTTGGTGTTTACAGTGCGTGTCTGGCTACAGTTTAGTGCTGCTAAATCTAGTCCAAATATAAGAAACAAAATTATATTGGTGGGATGTCTAAGTTTAAATCTGATCTAAATCTTATTCTATCATTATCCTAACGGTGATCTACCACTGTATCAAGTTTAACATTCAGCATAGTTGCACCAATGGAAAGGTTTGACTGTTCTCATTAATAATCTGTCAATTTGATTGGATATTGCATGCTGATCCAAACATTTTCACAGGAATTTTGTATTTCATACACCTTTTTCTTTCTCACTCCCATACACTTGAAATTTACAGCTATGTTCACTGGGACAGTAACCGTAACGTCACTGGCATAATCAAATACTAATGCATAGTACAGCTGTGTAAACAAGAGTAATTTAGGCTGTATGTAGACACCATGCTTTGAGCTAAAAGCTAGTGTCAACATGCTCATTTTACCATATTGACCATGACCATCTTAGATGTGATAGCACGCTGACATTTGTTATTTAGCATTAACCACAAAGTGGAAGCTGTAGATGATGGGAATGTCGTTAGTTTTGCAGATATTGCAAATATAGAAAAAATTAACATTTGGACCTGATGGCACTAGATAAAAAGTTGTAGCATCAATAACGTCATTTGGATTCATCTTCTGGTGACCATGGAATGTCTGCACCATATTTAATGGTAATCCACCACACAGTTCCTCACTGCATTTGTTGTAGTTGTGAAACCTTTTAATGGTGGTCATAGTATTTCATTATCCTGGGTGTCAGGGAGGCATTTTAGCCTCTTGTGAGGGTTTGGAAGTTTTTGCAGGCAAGAATTCTGAGAAAAGCACATTGCACTTTTAATTCTGAACTGTGGTTAAGAAAGAATTAGTTGCTTCAAGGTTAGACACAAGAAAGTGGGCTGCTGAGCCAGGCACTATAGTGTAATTTATTTTATTAGAGTACCTAAGACCCGCCACTCTACCTCAGGTCCATGGGACCTTGAAAATGAAAAAAAAAAAAAGAACAGCAGTCAGTGGAAAGAGACAAGTTATTTTTTTTACCCCGTTTTAATTGAAACGCCAATCTTATGTATGATTTTTGTCAATTTAAAAGATAATTTTGCAAGAATTTGAAAACAAGTATGTAGAAAGACTAAACACCCTGTAAGTGTCGTCTTATCAACGCTCAAGATTAAAACTCTGTTTGCTCAGCTGCAGCTCTCAACATTCCCATGCTCACAATGATTTTTTTTCTTTTTTTACCTCTTAATTCATTTTTCCTCATTCTGAAGGAACCAAAGAAACTGAGCCTAAGTTACAGCCATGTTAGCGTTGGTGAAATATATTGTGTGAGACAAGAGAGGTAGTTCACTGAGTGGTTTCACAAAATATGAAGTGGTACTTCACTCAAACTGTGACTTTATTGATTTGTAAAATTATCTTTTAAAATGAAAAACATCATATTTAGGAATGAGGGCACATATTAAACAGGACTGAAAAATAATTTGTGTCTCTCTATTGACTACTGTACACAAATCCACTGAAAGGGGCATGACTCAGCCACTTTATGGGCACAGGCTTAATATAGGCAGGGCCATTACAGATTGGCATTAGAATGTCTTGAGTGTTCACTCAGTTTTGCTCCAGTGGTTTCTTCATTCACAAGAGGGCTGACGACAGGCGACTTGGACACTGGTTAATTGACTTTGCTTGTTGTGTTCCAGCTGTCAGGCATGGATGCACTCATTCAGGTGTCAATGGTCAATAACAAATAAGCATGTCACCCCTCATCATTAAGGATCTCCTTATGTCACGACTGCACACACTGAAAGCTGCACCAGAAGGTCATGAATTTAGTGAGCACTCTGCTTAGAACTGCATGAAATGTCTTGGTGTTAGGGAGAAGTTACCAAAAAATATAATGAGGGCAGTTTATCTGAAATCTGAGACCCTTACCTCTTTGTAGTTCAGCTAACCTCAAACACATGCAATAAATTTCCAAAGATCTCAGTTCTATAATTTCTTGCTAAGACAGTATCAGAAGCATAATCTAAATCTGCTGTTGTAATCAACCTGAAAGTTCAAGATTCAGCTGCCTAGCTAACAAAATTGGTCCTAACAGGTGTTAACATTCAGCTACTTTATCAGTGTCTACTTCACATCTTACCATTTTTGAATTCCTGAAACCCATACAAAGTCAATTTGCTGTAGCTTATATGGAAAAACACACCAGAAATTGCTGTAAATCCATTTTGTATTTCCAATGCTAGGCCTGACAATATTCAGTATGATTGTCTCGTCCTTGTATTTCTCACCTATGTGTCTCAGATCTCAGAACCATCACTCCCTTACAGGAATGAGGATGACAAAACTGTGGAGCCTCATCGAGACATTCCCCTAATTTGATACTTGCAGTGACAACATCCACCATATGTCCCACTAACTAAAGTGCATAAATATAGCCTGTCATGGTCTCTGTTAAGGAAAAAAAACTAATAATTGCAGTTTATTACATCTCATTGACACATTGATATGGCAGCAAACTGGAAAATTTGTTCTGGGTCACTACATCAAAGTTTACAGGTCGACTTACAAATCTTATTGAGTTTGCACCCAGTCAATAAATAGTTATTGGACATTTTAGGTATACTAACATTTGGTTTCATCTCCAGATAATGTTGCTTAGTTCATTTGACCAAACTAATGGATTGCTTATAAGCTGTCATATCATCTTACAGTTGCCTGGTCAGACTTCATTGTAGTAATGCCACTATATTCTCAGATGCAAGCTTAAAAAGTACGACATTACCAGGAATGACAGCAATAATAGCCAATTTATAAAAACAAGACCCCAGTTGTAATGAACCATTTAAAGTTCCTATGAAATTGAGTGTGTAACTACATTTGCATATAAAATTTTTTCTGTTTAAAAAAAGCTGGGAAGCTGGGTGGGTCATGAATAGCCAAATAAAACACTAAACTTGGCTTCATGGGAACTATAAGTTACTGTAGATGTTTGTACAGATTTCCTCTGATTCTGAATTCGTCAACCTATTTGGATGTGCATCAGTTTGCTCCCTCAGGGGTAGTTTACATGGCGCAAGTTTTGCATCAAACGAAACACTTTTGTTGCGGTTTGGCCTTCCTTTCACATTAACACAGCGCACTGGCACCCCAGCACACAAACGCAAATGTTTGAAACCTGGTTCCAGGGTGTAATCTTTTGAAACCACAACCTTATTTCCGGCTGTGTAAACTGGCAAGCGGAGTGCCTGTGAATGCAGTGACGACACTAATGCTAACGCAAGTCAGTCCATTCCGCTCTAGCCACTACCAAACTCTGATTAAACACTCTACAGTGTACCAAAGCAGGTCGAATATGACAACAGTCTATTAAGGCGAATTTGAGTGTTCACAGCATAATTTTAGAAGTAAAACTATAACTTAATTTCTTTAATTTATGGCTGCTTCGGACTTAGCAGCAACAGGAAGTCAAAAACTTCTGCAGCTCCAATGGCATGTCATGTATGTCACTGGCTTGACATACATACTACAGCACTGTCAGTTATTCATTTAAACAGACGTATTTTGAAGATGCAAAGGAAAGACCTTTTGGTTTTTGGTAGGGCTGTTCTCGTGGTAACGTGGCCTCCGTTTCAAACCTACCTATTTTTTGAAATCAACTTTATATTGCTAAAGCTTGACCTTTTTTCCCTGCACGCTACCTCTCTGGTGTGTTGCATTTGGGTCCTCTTCTGAGCTTCCATTTGTAACATGAATGGCTTATAATTTTGCAGTATGGACTTAAATGAACCCAACACAAAAATGGAAGACAGAAATCCAGCCTAACCCAAACTGTGAACTTCAAGGCATCTGATTAATCTTTTCTCTTCTAAAAACACAACATCTACAAACAAATGCAGGTTAGAAATTAGACTCTTTACTGTCTGAAGACAATAACTGAAGCACCACATTCCTTCAATAGCATGCTCTGTTTGGACATTTTGGATCACTTCTAACCTTTGTGGAGGTTGAATTACTGCATAGTGACACCACTGATTCACCAACAGTAAACAGACACAAATTTTAATTTGTTTTCAAAGAAATACAGAAAAAAACAGTCTTACCTCTTAAGAAAAAAAGAAAAAAAACTTATAGAGCAGTGGTACTGTACAGAGCCGCACTTTTTTGATGTCACAGAGTTGTTATCAGTAAATGATGATTCATCAGTGTGACCTTACAGCTTCAACATATCAGTGACATATTAACCTGTACAAAAAATGTTAGTAGTTGAAACAGTAGCAGAATGCACATTTAGGGAAAATCTGAGAAAAAGTGATCAGAGTTGGAGAAAAACAGGTATGCAGAACACATTTCTAGTCATTCTTAGGGCATCTACCAGAAAAATAAAGCTGTGTTCACATCAGCCACTTGTCCTTCTCCTTGTTGAAGTTCTTGGCCCACTGGCGTGTAAGCTGTAAGTAGTGGTCTGGTTGGTTAGGTTGGTAGTCGAGGTACAAACGGGTCACTGTTTTCTTGGGTACAGCCCTCTCTATCTGCGTGCCTTCGTGCCATTGATTAAAGGAAGTTATGGTGACGATTTCTGGTCTGACAGACAAAGCTGCCTGCAAGGATGTCTCATAATAACGTCCATTCACCCGGTTCCTTGTGTTGTGGTTGTTCCATGGCCGAACAGCTGTGTCCACATACCCTGGACCAACACTGGGAATGAAAAGCAGATTGTTTGCATCACAGAAGGTCTTTATGGCTTTCCAGTTCTGGTGAGATGATCCAAAGGAGAAGCCATTGGAGGCAAAGTAGGTGTAGATGCCATCAAATCCGCTAGCTTGGATGTCATGTTTGTGGCGCTCTTCAACAATGAGGGCGACGAAAATGCCATCATAAGGAGTGCCTCTGATGCTGTGGGAGCCTTTAGCTGTCAGAAGCTCTGCCCAGGACTCTGGTGGCGTCAGATAGGAGTCATAGACATAAAACAGAGGCAGGACTTGTCCTGTGCTGGACCTGAATCTGTAGAAGGCTCCATGCTTTCCATACCTGAGGAAAATGAGAGGGGGAAAGGATGAGAATTTCAAGCTGTTACAATATGGAATTAACATTGAAAATGTTCAAATCTGCACATGATGGTTTTAATTGATGTTGTCAAATCGCTGGCATGATTACTTGAGGACAAAAATTGTTGGCTTGCTCTGCTTTGCTGTGTTTTGCTACAGGGTCTTTTTGTTAACTTTTTTAATACCACAGAAAGTAGAGGCTTTAATGCTTGGGGAGAGGAAAACATGGAGCTAAGCAGGAAACTATCACATCATACGATTTTCTGGATACTATCCAGACTTTAAGTAGTGGCGTAACACCCTTTCAGAATACCACATGCGGGTCCAAGCCTCGTCTCTTCAGTATGCCGCTGTGTCCTGTGTTGATTAAAAAGATCTGAGTAAAAAAATAACAATCAAGCTTTCATTCTGCCTCTTTCTTAGCAATGTGAAAGACAAGAGGACATGGCTGCAGTTGACAGAGTACGTTAGGTGAATGAAGAAAAAGTTTTGGCTTTAGTGAGTGGATGCTAAAGTTAGCTTGCTAGTGTTAGCATCCATTTACTTAAATGAAACCGACACAGTTTCGGTATCTCTGGTAAAGGTTATGGCAATGTATTCACCTTGTTTTTTTTTTATAAAGAGCACAGCTGTCACTGTCTATAGCCAGTTTGGATAACTGTCTCACTAACAACATTACATTACAAATGCTGTAATGTTATCAGGAATATTCACACAGGGTCTGTTTTGTTTAAGTGAATGGATGCTAACGCTACCTAGCTAACCTTAGCCCCCACTTGTAGAAGCCAAAACTTTTCTTCACTTATTTACTTTATCAACTGCAGTCATGTCCTTTTGTCTTCCCCATCGCCAGGAAAACAGCAGAATGAAACGTTGATGTTTTGGTTTTTTTACTCGGATCTGTTGAAACAACACGAGACACAGCACTGCAGCATTTTGACAAGATGGAGCTTGGACTCGGATACAGTATTTCGAAAGGGTTTTACTCTGACTTTAAGACCGGATGGAGGCAGAGACTTTATTGTTAATTCAAAGCATATTAACAGCAGTGTTGGGAAGTAACTAGTTACATTTCACAAAATTATGTAAGTAAAACTGCAAAATAAATGTAACAGTAATTTGTTACAGTTAATGATGAAAAATGTGTGATTAAATTACAGTTTTTATGAAAATATTAATGATTACAAAGGGGATTACATCTGAATATTTTCTGTAAAAAGCTTAGGCTGTATGTTGAATAATATTCAGTTTGTTACTTTGCATGTTTTTGTTGTGCACAGTTCCTTCTTTTGCCATTTCCAGTAAAGGCTGTTTAGTAAAGTTCAATGCTATTTGGATGTTTTTGATTAGTTCTCTTGTTTGAATGTGCAAATTAAACCAGTCAACATTGTGCTCACGGCTACAATTCTACCATGTCTACGGAAAATAAAAGTGTATTCCAGTCCTGGAAATAACATTTTATTCAGAAATCAGAAAAGTGCTTGAACATAACAGTGTAATGCAAAATATATATACAAACTAATAAAATGTTATGGACGTTGAAAGTGTTAAAAGAAAAAAAAAAAAAGAAAACGTCAAATCTGCAGAAACATTTGCAGGTAGGCCTGTGCAGCCTATACAGTACGCCGAACTGCAAGCAGTCATATTAAATAAAGTAGGGGAGGCCTTGCCTACCTCTGGCCTGCCATGCCATGCTATGTCTTTGAGTACTGCTTTAAGGTCAACACTGCCTGGTTTAAACATTTGAAAATGGTTAACAGTTGAAAACATTGCTTAGAAGTTTTAAAAAGTAATCAGGAAGTTATGAAAAGTAATAAGTTACATTACTTTGAAAAAGTCATTGAAATTATTATGCTACTTATTATATTTTAAATATAGTAAATAGTAATCTGTAATCTACTGTACATTAGCAGGAATACGTTGCAGATGAAAGAAAAGTGATGCTGCACAGTGCTGAGTATATAATTTGTAGGAAATGTTATTATTTACAAATATAGGACATCCAGCACATCAAATAGCCTTAATCAGCAATAATTATTATTTTTTCTTTCTTTCTTTCTTTTTTTTTTGTATTTTGAGACCACAACGGTTGACGTGGCGAACATGTTAGCAGACAAACAACCCTAACAAATGGCTACCATTCTTCTAGTCAGGGGTCTTGACTGATTGTAGCTTTACATTTCAAACTGAATGATGCCACAGTGCCACACATCAGGCCTTTAACACAGCTAAGAACTCACAGGTTGAGTTTGTATCAGACATTCAGAAAATATTTATGTTTTAGAGAAACATTTCTTTTTCACTGTCTCCAGTTCTAGTTTCATGTTTCACTGATGGTCAGCACAGTGGGACTCTGAAAATAATGGCAGCCCAATAAAAGTCTAGAAATCAAATTCAATTCAATTCACTCAAACTTGGACTTTGATTTTACTCCAGTCTTGTGTCATTGTAAACATGGCATCACTGAGCCTCTTTATATTTGTTTCTAATTACAGCATGAGATCACAGGCTCCTTCTTCTTCTTTCTTTTCTTTTCTTTCTTTTTTTCTGAACCAGACTGCCACTGTAGCCTTTCCCTGTGTTCCCTGTGCTAACATATTTTATGTGTTGCTTCATTTTTAGAAAAACCTAAACATCATTAAACTTTAAAATGTAGACAAACAGTCAAGTTACCTTTAACACACATAGACAGGTTGGAGGCAGAGCAAAAGGGACCTGCGGATCCATTCCAGCAGTATCACAGGGGAGACATCTATATTTAACAAGCACCTTCTGATCTTCCCTTATCAGACATATTGTTTCCCCAGATGGCTTACTTCTAACATCAGCAGCCACTGAAGTGCGGCACTGACCCTGTCGTCAGTGAAAAGAAGCAAATCTAGCCCAGAGGAAAGTGGAAGCATTAAAAATCAGCTTACTTGTCAATAATGTATTTGACGTTGTCATGCATGGTCTGGTCCGTCCGTCCTTTGTATGGCTGTATGTGAAAGGCCACCTGCACAGAACAGATGTGACCACAGATGTTAACAAAAAGATTGTAAAAGCACTTTATAAATACCAACAAACCTGAAAAATATGTTGTTACATAGCAAAACTGAACACTCAGTTGTTTCATTGTTTTTGTTTTGATATTTAGTCCATAAGAAGGTTTCATTTAATTTGTGGTCTGTAGATCTAATGAACTGGCTGCGCTGTCTGTGAAGTACAGACGTGTCATTTTGTGCCTAATCTGGATGTTCTTGTTCGACACATGTTTTTGTATAATGGCTGATGGCATCATGTTCATTTTAGGGACACAGAGGTTAATAGACAGGGGTTAATAATTTAGCCCGCATTTTTTTTTTCTTCTATCGCACAGCTGGTTCCCATTTAACCATTGTAGGTCACCATGGCAACCCATGCTGCACAGCTAACCTGCTGTGAACCATCAGGCAGACACGGCTAATAGGAAGCGAGACCAAAGATAGTCAATACTAACACAAGATCTCCCACTCTATGCTGTGCCAGTGGTGTAAAACTGTATATACACTTCCCACCTCCTAAGTGGGCAGAGTCACGTCTTCCATGGGGACATTTAGAAACCACCATCCCTCCACTTCATCTGGAAGTGTTTTAACATTGTGTGAATGGATTAAAGCAGATGTATTTTGCGCTGCAATGCCTTAATTTTTGTTATTTTGTCCGCCATGGCATCAAAAAATGGTACAGAAAATCCAATACTTTCCTGTGTATTGGTATCAGGTTAAAATTCTAGTATCATGACAACTGTGCTCCCTATATGTTGGACATCCCCCTACTTATCCCCCTACTAACCATCAGTGGTCTTAGATCTGCTGAAAACCAAAGGTTTTTGACTTGACTCTGGAACGACTCACAGGAAAACATCAGCTTTGTGGAGTCAGCTTCCTGTTTTATCTCACTTCCCAAGACACATATTTATAGAAAAACTTTTATGATGTGATGTTTTATCTGTGTGTTACTTTTCTTTTTGTGTTTAAATTAAATTCAATAATAATTATTTGGACGGTTTGTTTGTTTCTATCATTCGCCGTAAAAGCACTTTGTTTTTCATTTCATTCATTCATTATCTATAACTGCTAGCGAATCCCAGCTGACATTAAGTGAGGGCAGGGTTCACCCAAGACAGATCACCACTTCATCACAGGACTGGCATTTAGAGGCAAAAAAACAAAAACCAAAACAAAAAACATTCACACCTACGAGCAATTTGCAGTCACCAGTTAACTTGGATGCCTTTAGACTATGGGAGGAAGCTGGAGTACACAGAGCGAACTCATGCAGACATGGGGAGAACATGCAAACTCCACACAGACAGACCCTGCCCCAGCTGGTATCAAACCAAGAACCTTCCTGCTGTGAGGCAGAAGTGCTAACCACTGCACCATGGTGCAACACCATGCACTATAAATAAAAATATTGTTATTGTAAGTTTTCAGTTGTAAGCCATTTCTTCAAATTTCATAAAATAAATACAATAATTAATCTCATTATGTTTTGAAAGTGTTCTTCATTTGCCAATAAAAAATAAAAAATTGTTGATGATAATAAAGTAAACAAACCACATTCTTTTGGATAATCGATGGCTGGCCCCAAAAATCCTGATCAGTGCACCCTTCCTTACCAGTACTCTGTAATGTATTACAGTTCAAAAGTTAACTTCCCACCACAGTTTTAATGCAGGGCATTTTTTAAGCTGGAATTTAAGTGTTTTTTTCCCCCCTTCGCTTTTGT
>JAPQLA010000008.1:21829602-21851130 GCA_029822935.1 Naso vlamingii | reverse complement strand
TTTCATTAATCATGATGGGCAATGATAACACCCACCTCCGCAACACACACACACACACACACACACACACACACACATACACAACTTCCCGTCCTTAAGTATCCGCTATAAGTTTGATTGCATTCACATGTTCCCTCTTTTCACTCAAACATATACGTAGTATTCAGAAGAGGAAAGGATTCTATCCATTTAATTGATAGCAGATGTAGGTGCCTAAGAGAGGTCAGAGGTCACCACTGCCATAGCAACAATGGGATGTGGTGTGCAAATAAGGTGGAGGGAAGGATGGGAGGAGGGGTAGTAAACGAGGGGGGGTCAGGGTTCAGAGGTCATGGTGGAATTGAAACAAAGGAGCTCCCTCTCCCACCCTTGTGGCCACACTGATCAATACTGAGCCCTGATGGGGGGCTGGGAAGAAAGAGGAAGAGAGGGAGGAAATGGTGGCTAACTGTGAGGTGATCCAGGGCCAAGTCTGGGTTTCATCACTTTGTATCTCGCAGACTCAAATTTGCTCCTTGAAAAGCAATAAAAGTGTCCCACTATCAAGTACTGTGTGTCTGTCAAGGCCTAATATATCTTCATCCTCTCGATCATGGAGCTCCACTGTTGTCCAAAGACTATTCACACTAGAAAAGCCATAAATGTTATTTTGATTGTTTTCACATTTATATGTCACCTAACTTTGTCAAAATGATGGTGATGGGGGGCCCTGACTTTTCCTAAAAATGTCTGTATTTTCATTTAAAATGTTATTTATACAAATTGCACCAAAGGCAAATGAAATGTGATCATATCCACCTATTTCAGCCACAGGCGGTCAAAATCACCGCACAGAATTTTCTGCGGTTAAATTGATACATTTTCAGTGGCAGCTGCATCTTGGTTGCTTGGCAACTATCATTGTCTCTGTCAAAAGTAACACTCGTAAGTGTCTGGGAGTTCCATTTACAGAGGCAGTTTTTGTGCCTCCAATGCAGTGAAGAGGAGCAGAGCCCACCCGCATCAGTGGAATGATCCGTCTCTGATGCAAGTGGGTGTTTTCTCTTCCTCCTGGGCATATCTTCAGGTGTTATTCCATTTTTCAAAAAGATATCCTAACACAATAAATGCATTACTTTTTACATTCGATATTTATCATGAGAGATAACAGAATTTGAAATCTGGCAGTCAAAATGAGCACTCACGGCCTTTCTAGTAGGAATTCTGGCGCTTCTAGTGTTAAAACACTATTGTACTGGCAAACATTTTCCTTCATCACCATGAAAACACACACACGCACACACACACGCACACACGTACACTTGACTCAATCAGCATGATTACATGGTGTTAGAGGAAGTTGATTTATGGTGTTAATCAGGCTAAAACTGGACCTTGAAAATCTATGTAAACTTGTCAATCCGACTGAAATCGTACAAAATCGGATTTCTCGAAGTTGTGCTAACACACCCAGATAATGCAATTGGAAGCTGAACTACTTTTGCATGTATATGCCTCAATCGGACCTTGACTGGCAATCTGTACATCATCGATAGTCCTCGCAACATCTTTGACCCGGAACTTGAACAGCATGATTTCGTAGAAGAAAGTCAGGAAGAAACTGAGAATCCTGTAAACATGTGGGGAAGCATGCATCGAGTTTGTACCAAAAGTAAAGCGAAGATTCAAAGCGTACAGGGCTGAAGAGTTGTCCATGTTTTCACCGTTCGACAAAAATTCTGTTAGCTGCTTGCTAACTTTTCGTAGCTTGTTTTGCTAACCGGAAGAAGGTCCAATAGCCACCAGCTGAACGGGACATATTGTTGTCTACTGCAGCAGAGTTGGACAATAAATCGATTCTCCCTCGATGCTTGTGTACTGGGACGGGACAGTAGTCCAATGAAATGGCCTAATCAAGCTTTAACTGTAACTTGACTTAAATGTGCACATAAATGCACTGAATGTCACACAGACCATCCTGCTGCTTCAGGTTCATTAGTACAACTGAGTGTTACAATCCCTGAAATACTTGCTAGAGCACCAAATATGTATTTATCCACCACTTTGCTGAAAATTGCCCCCAACAAATGCAGATTTCCTGGTGTCTGAGCAACGTTTGTAACACATTGTGTCTAGCCATTTTATGAATTTATGGATCCAGGATCCATAAGTAATGCTGTAATTGTCATCATGATCAGTTCTGCACCTCCCTCCAGCTGTACAGTGTTTTAGAATCTTTTTGCCCATTGCTTTAGAAGGTCGCCTTTTTTGAAAAAAGTAAAAGCCCCAACAGCTTACTTCACACAACGTGCTCAGCTCCAGAGTCGAACTCTGATGAAGATGCAGGTGGCATCGAAACATTATTCTTAATAAAATTGTGCTGCCTTAATCTGTGTGCTCCAGTGTGCTTTGGACATCTTCTGAAGCTATCTCATGTCTATTGTTGTGTATTTACTTGTGTATGATGTTACTGCTGATGTAAAACAATAAACATTGATAACTTTAAAAGCAGGAACAAAGGCCACAGACAGGACGGGAAGGCACAAGGTACCAACAGCTGGACAAACGCATTTTTGGTTTTGGTTTTTAATGGGATTTGTTGACAACAGAAATGTAAAAAATATCCTTAACAGTCTCAGCTGTGTTAGTTTGTGAACTGACACCTCTGTCCACGCACAGCTGACCAAAGTTGCTGCAGTATATTGGATCAAAAGTGCTTTTCTTACCTTTCAGGTAGTCGTAGGTTTCTGTTTATTTCTGCAAACTTGTCCACTTCATCATTGGATTTCTCAGGGTCGAAACTTTATAATATAAGAAATTTTCCATAATATGACAGGCAGTGTTGGTTTCACTGCTTTCTACTTTGTTTATTTATTTGTTCAACTGCAGATGAAGAGCAGAGGGAAAAAGCCAGGGCCCATAGAAAAGCAGGCTGTCCATTTACAAAAAAAAAATCAATGGTTTTTGCCTGCCTGTTTAAGTGGGCAGTGTGTCTTTGTGTCACGCTGCACAGTGCTCGAGCCTCACTGGCCTTATTTATCCTGCTCTAATGAATCCACCAAGAGGATTTCACTTAACCGCTGATCATTGGTTTTCTCAGCATAGATTTACTGATAACAATACACACACAGCTGCAAGATCACAGCAGCTTGTTTAGCAACAACACCTCTGTGTGTAGAATCACACATCTGTTTTTTATGTGTAAATTATCTGACCAGTAGTTTTTTCATGAATAAATGTGTACAGTCAGCATTATTTTCCCCAGATTACCTCCAGCAACTGGAATCGCTTTTTTACATTCTTGAATATGATAGATGTTGTTCTAAAGTACTTCATATTAATTTTCCAATCATATTTTCTCACGTAGAGTGGTCTTACATAGAGGAAAATATCTTTGAAGCTTATTGTCAGGTGTAGTTTTTTCAGTTACTTCTCCCAATTTTCCTTTATTTAGTATATATTGGGTTGGCCCCTCAGTACATCTTGGACCTCTTACATGTTTATACCCCCTCAAGGTCATTGAAGTCCACTGGTCAGCTCCGTCTTGTCCCAAAAACTAGGCTAAAAACCAGAGGCTACCGCACCTTTTCAGTAGTAGCCCTTAAAACATGGAATGAGCTACCCCCCAAGTCAAAATGGCCCCCAACCTTGAAACTTTTAAGTCTCATCTCAAGACCTATTTTTATTCCTTGGCTTTTAATCCGGCATGAGAGTTGTGTGGTATCTGTTTGTCATTTGGTGGGTTTAAACTACTGTGTTTTTGTATGTATTATTAGGACTATCAGGACTTTGGTATCCTTGTTGTTTTTTAAATGTGCTACACAAATAAAGTGGATTGGATTAATTAAATATCCTTGATTTATTTTTCTGGAGTATTTTGTAAATTCGTCAGGTTGTGTTTTTGAGAGTTATGGCTTTGGTAAATCTTTGAATCCAAATTAATATGACAGTAAATCGACCCAATGTCCAGTATATAGGTAAAGATCCTCTCCAGGTGTTTTAACACACATAGAATGCTCTGCATTGAATCTGTGTCTGATGTGGATTTTAAAGAAAAAGCTTATTAAAAAACTAAAAATTTCTAAATATGCAGATGTTTATTTTATAAGTTAATTTGTCAGCAGAAGATGTCTCCACTTCTCTGAGAAGTTCCTTCTCACTGTATTTGCCCTTCCAAGTTACAGCTTAATTACAGGCTGGGCCATGACTGATGTCTTAACTGTGATAAACGCTGCTGCTGTGTGTAAAATTGAGATTTAAGGTTACAACATCCCTGTAATAAGATGAAAACAAACAAGAAGCAAGACACATTTTCAGTTCAAAGGGAATTAAAAACACTCTGCAAGGCTGAGGTCCACCATTTTATATTTATCGGTAGAACAACAGAGCCAATCCCAGTTTGGCTGTCAAACTATCGCTGATATTGTCCCTTGAGAGATGGAAATCAATTTGACCAAATCCTCTAACAACTGTCTACAATGTGGTTGCATTGTGAGAGATATGCTCAGAGGCTGAGGGATCTGAGGCTAAACCTGGAGTATACTGCCCTCTGGTGGCAGAAATTAATCATGTCACTTCACTGCAGAAAAGGTTTTATTTATTTTTATTCTGATTCAAATGTGATAAAATTAGCGATTTTTTAAAAAAACTACTACATGCATTTTGACCATTCAAATAATAAAAAAATATATCTTGGAGTTGACAGTATGTTTAATCATATAGCAATTCTACTATTATAGTAGTATTGCAACACCACTACACTACTATTATGGGTGTAATATTTAACACAGATTAAAAATCAATTTTGTTTACAGTTTTACTCAAATGTTTAAGCAAATTTTCTGAAGCAGCTCTCAAAACATTAAGAGAATCACTGCATGAGATCACATCACTCTGCCAAAATAACACGTCCCTCTATCATTACTTAGACCGAGGCAGACAAATGTCTCAGAAACAGTGTCAGTACAACAGGACACATCACATTGTTTTCTTGACGTAGTTTATCATTGAGATTTACATACTGCAAGTCAAAAATAACGTCAGATATCTTTGACAGCTCAATTAATAAACTTGCATTATTCAAAAAACAGTTTCAGTGGTTTTTGTCCACAAGTTCCTCACTGTCAGTATCCATCTTCTCAAAGTATGAAACTGATGTTTGTGACATTACTACATTACATTTCATTTTAAAAAAATTAACTGCCCTCGTTAATGTTTACTTAATTTTCTCTCTAATTTTCTAATTTTCTCTAACTTGCCGTTTACCTTGTAAACACAATACTGTTACGCCCTTTAATCTCTTCTGATACAAGGATGGTAGTACATACACTCTACAGTGAGAAATCCAAAATACTTATGCAGTGTGTTCTGTTACGTTATTTACTTTTCACATATATGCTACAGAACAGGCATAAGGTCACTATAAACTGAGACTAATTTGACACATGGTGCAAAGTGTTCACCACAAAAACAGCTGTAATCCGCCAGAAACGTGTAAAAAACATTAAGTCTAATAGTGAACACACGCAACATTTGGGTGACTCAACATACATACACTCAAAGCCCTTATAGTCAAAACACAGTTTTCCCCATGGCTTATAGTCCCAAAATCAAAACACAATGTCCCAAGCATGCTGGGATTAAAACTAACGCTTTTTTTAAAAATCACTTTAGGCCAGCACCATCTTTGCTTTGGGAGGAATTTCAGGCTCTATTGGATGAAAAAACCCTTGTAATGAAAACTACGCAATATTAAATCAAAGGACTGTTACAACAAGATGGACAACAACCTCGGTGAACCGGCAAGTAGGCCCTCAGTTTTTTTTCTGATTCCTACAGGTAGGGAAGAATTAGAGCATTTAGTAGGAGTTCACTAATGCTGTGGGCAGCATGGACCTGAGACTCAGCTTTGTGTAGCAAGCTGAGTCTCTGTCAAGGCTCGTGTTGAGAATGAGAATGGAAATAAAAATTCATACGTGTATACTGTGGCTGTTCTCAGGTGCTCGCGTATAGTCTGCAGCACATCTGCCAGCGCCAACACGCAAAAAATCTTTTTATGCCCTCCCTCTCATGCCAAAATAAAATACTTTTCTCTCCCAAGAGCAAGAAAAAAAAAACATTAAAAAAATGAATGCCCTTCCCCCCTTTTTAAAATATAGACTAGATAGATATAGACTCAGACCACCATCTTTTTATGGGAGAACTCTGGATGAAGTTGGCAGTAAAGAAGAAAGCTGTAAGCAGGGTGCAGAGAAGATTTGAGACAAGTAAACTAAATGACACCAACACACGGGAGAATTAGGGAATTCTGCTCCACAACCGGCCCTAGCAGAGGGGGAAAACAGAAACACCAAATGGGAACGATGCAAGGCAGCTATCACTGACACTTGCGAAACAGTCCTGGGGCAGAGAGACCTCAGAAGAAAGGACTGGATCACTGATGCAACATGGAAGGAGACTGAAGAATAGATGAGACATCAAACTGAAACTTAACAGGGAGACAGACAGCAACAAGAAGGAAAGCCTTTGACAAGAATCCCAACAAAAGAACAGAGTGGTTAGAAAGAGCTGCAAGAGGGACAAAAAAGCACAAGCGGAGAAGCTTGCTAAAGAAGCAGAGGCAGCAGCAAGACAGAACAATGCTAAGGAGCCGTAAAAAATAACGCAGCCAGCCAGCTGGTGAGAACAAGAGCTTTAGCCAACCTATCACTATAGAGTCCCAACAACTGAAGCGCTGGAAAGAAAACTTTGAAGAAGTCCTAAAGAGACCTGCCCCAGACGGTCCCCAAGACATAGAAGAAGCGAGACAAGATCTTAACATCAACTGTGATCGGATATCAAAAGAAGAAATAAAGAGAGTCATCAAGAAATTGAAGCTGGGCAGAGCGCCAGGAAAAGACAACATCTCCCCTGATGTGCTGAAAGTAAACACCAACGTGACTGCTGACATCCTACATGGGCTTCTTAACGAAATCTGGGTTAAAGAGGAGGTACCCAATGACTTGAAGGAAGGGTTAATTGTCACGATTCCCAAGAAAGGCAACCTTAGCGAGTGAAAGAACTGGAGAGGCATCATGCTCCTCTCAGTCCCCAGCAAAATCCCACAAAACTGGTCAACATTATCAAATGCATGTACGATGGATTCTCAGGCCAAGTCATCTCAAATGGTAGGCTCTCAGACACACTCTGCATAGAAACAGGAGTACGACAAGGCTGTTTGCTGTCCCCCTTGCTCTTCCTCGTCGCCATTGACTGGACCATGAAAAAGGTCAATGGATGGCCAAACTACGGGACTACAGTGGACTCCTTTCCACCAACTAGAAGACCTTGATTTTGCAGATGATCTGGCACTGATCTCAGGCACACACACACAAATGCAATCGAAGACCAATAGACTATATGAACACAGCAACAGCTAGGCCTCAGGATCAACAAGGCCAAGGTCATGAGGACCAACACCAATTCCCACCAAGCAATAACTACTGAGGACCAACCCCTGGAAAATGTGGATGAGGTTGTCTACCTGGAAAGCAACATCAGCACAAATGGGGGAGCTGAGAAGGATGTGGTACTGTGCATCAACAAAGCAAGACACGCCTTCAGAACACTCCGACCTGCATGGCTCTCTTCCCAACTCTCCAAAAACACAAAAATCAGAATTTTCAACTCAAATGTAAAATCTGTCCTACTCTATGGCTGTGAATCCTGGAAAACCACAAAAACAATCATCAATAAACTGCAAATGTTTGTAAACAACAGCCTCCGATACATCCTGAGGATATGGTGGCACAATAAATTAACAAATGCAGAACTCCGGAAACAAAAACCAGGAGCAAATTAACACTCAAATCAAAAGCAGAAAGTAGAGATGGATTGGACATACACTTGGAGAGGAACCAACCTACATAGCAAGACAGGCTCTGGAATTCAACCCACGAGGAAAGAGGAAGCCAGGGAGACCAAAGACCAACTGGCGACGGTCCTCGCTTGATGAGCTAAATAAGATCGGGACCTCCTGGAAAGAAGCAAAGACTATTGCACAAAAGAGAGTGAGGTGGAGATCCATGGTAGACACCCTGTGCTCCCAAGGGGGCCAAGAGGATTGAGTCATAGTAAGTCAGGTCCTGTGTGAAAGTCCTGCATTTGATCCATCCATCCATCCTGTTCTCCTCCCTGTGTTGACTTTGTTGCTCTGTGTCTGTGGCTTTTCACCACCGTTATTATCGGCCCCCACTGGTGCTGCACCTTCATACAGGAGTGGAGTTGTTCACTCTCAGCAAAATATGACAATGACATAGTATCCCCTAGGGGATTAGTGGGTCTTACTCTTTTGTGTGATATAGGCTTTGATATTTTTCTGTTTACAGTAAAGCATATAAAAGTTTCTGGCATGGTGCGTTGCTTCTCTTCATGACTCTGCTGTGATGTGCTTTTCGGCAGTGTGAGGCCGATGTCCTCTGTCTGTCTGTTCCTCTGTGTCCTCCTTTTCCTCTGAACAAACCAACGGAATCAGCCTCTGTTAACTGTAAAAACGTGAAACAATTCAATGTGTTACTAATGAAGCTTCACCTGCCATCAGTTCTTGGGACCACGCTATGTGACTGAAAATGTGAAACCCTTAAGCTGTGTACACACCAAAAATATTTGTGTTGCATGATTGCATGATTATCATCACATGATCAAATTGCTGAAGTTGAATATTTTGAACTTGCGTGAAGACGTGATGGATGTGAAAATCGCCTTCCTCACGTGTCAATTCGCAGTGATCCCATCACGCTATGGGTTCATTGCGGCGCCAAATGCAATTTTGCATCATGCCATTGACTTTGTATGTAATTTCATTGTGCCACAAATTAAATTTGCTTTTGGTGTGTACACAGCTTTATGCTCGAAAGGTTGTGATGTTTGGGTGCTATATTTTTTGCATGTGAGATTTACACAAAGAGCATGTTGACAAAATGCTTGAAATTATTACAAATCGTTAGAAAAACAGTGTTATCCACTTACTCATCCAGGCATCAATAGCAGGGTTGGGAAGGTTACTTTAGAAATGTAATAGGTTACAGATTACTAGTTACCCTATTTATAATGTGATAAGTAATGTAGCGTTTCAGTTACTTTATAAAAGTAATGTAACTTACTACATTTGATTATATTTTTATTACTCTTGAATTTCTATGTTTTCATCTTTTAACTATTTTCAAATGTTTAAACTGGGCAGTGTTAATGGCAGATGTAGAGCGCTGCAAATTCAAACAAGAGAATCAAATGAAGAGCATCGGAATAGCCTCAAACTTTACCAAGTGACCTTGACTGGAAATGACAATCGAAGGCATTGTGCACATCAAAACATACAAAGCAACAAAACTGAATATTATTTAACCTATAGCCTAAAGTTTTTACAGAAAATATTCAGATGTAACCCCCTTTGTAATCCTTATCATTTTCATGAGTAACTGTAATTTAATAACACATTCTTTCTCAGTAACTGTAACTGATCACTGTTACTTCTATTTCACAAGTAATTTACAAAATTTCTTCACTTGTAACTAGTTCTTTCTCAACACTGATCAATAGGCATCAATAGGTCAAAAGAAATGCATGTAAGGATGTGATAGAATGATCTGTGAGAACCGCACACAGTGTTTGGAGAATGATGAATTTTATTTGGCAGTTGTGTCAAAGTAGCTGAGAAAAACTGTAACTGTAATTGAAGATAATTCTCGTACTTCTGTTCTTTTAAGATGCTACAACTGTGGAGAGCCCGGCCATCATGCCAAAGAGTGTCAGCTGCCCCCTCAGCCCAAAAAGTGCCATTTTTGTCAGAGCCTTTCCCACATGGTGGCCAACTGTCCGCTCAAAGTGCAGCAGCAGCAGCAGCGGCAGCAGTCTCCCAGCTCACCGGGAACAGCTACCTCACAGAGGGAAGAGGAAGAGGAGCAAAGCCATGCCGCTGAAACCTTTGAGTGACGAACGGAGGAATACTATGAGGTTTTTCACTGGAACACTTCTTACAGAAAGAGCTACCTCAGGTTTTATTTATTGAGCTGCAAAAGAGTTATCGCCCCAGCACTGATGTGGTGTGCTGTTGAACAGAGCGCTGACAGACATGCCCACTTTGAAAACTTTTATTTTCTCTCTGTGTTGTTTTTTGCCTTGGATAAGTGTCTTAGCTGTGGAACAAAACAATCAGATGTTTGGTTCAGCCATGTAGTAGCCACAGATCAAGTCCTTATTTGGACTGATCTGACATGATGTGTGCCTCCGTCGATGGAGTCTTTTTTAAATCAATTCAATATAAAACTCTTGCTGTGTGAAAAGTTGTCTGCAGGGCTGACAGCGAAAAAATGGGCTTGACTGATTTATGGGTTTGCTTTTTTTGTTTTCTTTTTGTTTTTATTTGACCTTTGACTGACATAATATTGTGTCAGTCTGCTCTATAAAACCTCTCCAACAGTTATAATAGATATAAGATGTTTTGACATGTCATAACACGACAAGCATTTACATTTAAGAACATGCTGCATTCCATGAAGGCGTGGGATGTTTATGTGCTGCTATTGTTCATGCTTGCTTACTGGCACACCTTATTGAGACACTCCATAGGAACTGATTCATCATTAACTGTGAGTTTCACGTGTCCTAAATCAAAACATCAAATTTCAAAACAATACCAACAACAGCATTACAGGGATTATTAATCAACTCTGCGGTAGAACCGCTGAACTGAATCACATTAGACTGTGCATGTGGCCACTGAGTGTACGTCATATTAATGAACATATAAATGTTTTTTTGAATTAAATGAAAACAATATAAACACAAAGTACAGTGCACTACGAGACTTTTACACTTTTCAACACATGGATAAAACGCTCTCTCACTCACTTACTTGGCACAAAATCTATCAAAGTTCATGATATTGATGATATTGTAATTAAACAAAGTGGCCAAAGTGTTGGTATAAAACAATCAGGAGTGTCTTTTAAAAACCTGTATCAGTCAAATCCTCGTGTTTGGATGATTGGGACAGAGTCACTTTACAACAAGACCTGACAGGAATATATTGTGTCGTTATATCCTGTTTTTAAGTCAGATGAAACGTTACCACTAAGTATTAGGGTCACTGTGAGGAAATAAAAACAAAACATTTGAGACGTCAGAAATATACTTTGAATAGTTGTAGTAAACATCTTGTATTATTATCTTCTCAAAATATGACAACATTTTTCATGTAATATCATGACTTTATTCTCTTAGTTTTCTAATTTAATTTCTTGCCAAATTACACTTTTTTTCGATATGATAATTTTTATTCCCTTGTAAAGTTATGACAATTAAAGACTAATAAACAAAAAGATAAAGTTTCCTTAAATATTATAACTTTGTCAAAAAAGTGGCCCTAACACTGTGTTGTAAATTGAAAGATAGCACGTTTTATGTTTTTTTTTTTCTTCAGTTACCAAACTCGAGGTATACAATCCAACATGTGAATGTAAGAGAAAAACATATCTTGGGCTGTCAAATAGTTTGTTAAAACCATTTGTATTTGCCTTTATGTGAAAACATTTTCAGGTATCCCTGTGAAAATTTACAAGTGCCATAACCTCCACTTTCCCATGAGGTGGTGAGCTGCTTTCAGATGCCAATTTCCACACAAGTACCTGTGAAAAATAATTCATTTTTCCATTAATGCTGATGTCTAGGTCTTCATTGCCAAGTTGCCATTTCATTGTTTGAACTTATATGCAAGACAAGTATTGATTGTATAGCGGACTTTGTCTGCAAAACAGTATAAATCTTGAAGGAGAAGTTTGTTTTTTTGCACATTAAGCCTTATAATAACGATATTTACGATCATATGTGATGTTCTTCAGCATTATTGTGATGAACGCTGCAGTCACGAGAGCTGGAACAAAGACAGTGGTGGAAAACAACAAAGATTTAGGAGCATATTAAGTGCTTCAACAATCCAATGAGACGAGAAAATCGCTGCATGTTTTAGTGGTGTCCTCTCAGGTTCCGACACAAATACATGAAGTTAAACAGCAACTAATAAGCTGGAAACGACTGTTTGTTTCCTGAAGCAGCTTAAATAGCTGTGTCTGGGTTAAAAGTTGTTGTTCAACTTTGTTTTTTAGTGTTGAAACATAAGTGGACTCCACTAAACATTCAGCGATTGTCTTGTCTTTTAAAACGTTTTTCAACGGATTGTCATAGCATGCCCCTAAACCTCCATTGTTCTCAGCCGTTTCTTTGTTTCAGCTCTTGTGACTGCACCGTTCGTCATGATAATGACACTGAACATTGTATATGATTATAAATATCCTTATTATAAGGCTTCAAGTGCCAAAAAGGAACTTCTCCTTTAAGCGAATGTTCACACATTTACAGTGTAGGCTATCAGGGATTTTTTAACCTAAATAATATTATAGGCTACTTGAAAGGTCTAGCTGGAGCAGAAGAAAAAAGTTGAGATGAAGAATCTTTTCTTTACTCATTTTGGTGAAGCAGTTAAATGTATATAGATATTATCTTTTTCATATTAAGTAGGCCTGTTTATTCAGAGCTGTTCTCCTTGAACGGCAGATGAAACAGTTGAAAGCCGGAACTTGTGCTGTGATTCAGAAAGCTATTTCCATCTTTTTAATAACAGCTCAATAGCTGATTTCAGAGGACAAGCTGTGCAGAATGGCACAACTTATATATATTTTTTTTACAAGCTCAGTTCAGTTCTGTAACTGTTTGTTTGCTGACTATGTCATTTTGTACGTGTGTAACAGTTTTTCACCTTCACTTTGTTCTCACTGCACAGAAAAACACAGCATTCCACTGATGTAGTGTAGCTAATATGGAGTTGTTTGGAGGGTTTTTTTTAATGTCTTCATTTCTAACTCAGGGAGAACCTTTTTTATCTTGATTGTTTCAGGATGTATTGTAGATATTTTGGGTTTTTACTGTCCTGAGGTGCCTGAAGACAAGGGGCATCAGCTGCCAAATGAGCCATGCACTATCTTTGTGTGATTTCCTGCCACACAAAACAGGGTAGCAACTACTGTACTGCTACTTGTATGGCTAAAACAAACAATCTGCTCTGAACACCTTTAACATTGTGTTTTCCTCACACAGATGTGCATTGCATTCATGGCTAGGATTTGATCTTTGGTTTTGTTAATATACTTGACATGTGGATAAGCCGTCAGACATATTTAGTCAAGAGGTATTTAGCCAGAATGACTTGTGACAGCCAAGACTTTTTCCGTTAGCTGGCTGAAAGCATCTGTTAAGGAACTTACTGCAGGTTTTGTTAATTTTTATGGAAGGCATAGCTGAAGCATTTCAAAAGGCTTAAAAGTTGCTATTATGTTGCCCAAACATGTAGTCACCTGGCTGACACCATGACGTCCAAATGGGTTTAGCCACTGCTAGATACCTAGATTAACCTGTTAGCTAGCTAACTAGCTACCGCATTGTTCAGTTTTCAGGCTTTGGACTATGTTTGTTTGGAATGGTCTTTACATTCACTCAACTTATAGCTTTAAAGAGGCAGTTTAACATTTGTGGAAATTCACTTTGGTAGCAGAAGAGTATGGCTAGCCTGGCTTGAACAGAACTGAAACAGGAAAATAGTATTTAAAAAAAGACATTTAATTGTGAGGTTGCTGAAGACACGCAGTAGCTACTTCTTGACAAACACCTGTCAGGTGCAGCGTCCCATGGCAACAGCTTCATTGTGTTAAAAACAAACAAACAAAAAAACCAAACAAACAAACAAAAAAAATGACCAGCGGCAGTTTTTTTGGATTTCCCTTTCTTTATGGAATAAAAAAACTTTGCAAATTAGAAAACTTCATGGATGTTGGTAGGTGTGGCTCTTCTCTTAAAATTAACCAGGCTAGCAATTTTCCATGCTGCTACAAGGAGAAAATAACTTTTTGTCTCACTTGAGCTAAAAAAAAAAAGCAAAAATTCTTAGATGTTTATGCCCGCCCTCTGGTGATCTGGTTGATGAAAGACATACAGTTCATATGAGAAACTACTCAGTAAATAAAAAGCTCATAAAGCAGGTTGAGGAAAAGGTGCCTCATAAAAACAGTTACTCACAATAAATAAGCCCTGGAATACAAAGAACATAGACTGATACATAAAAATTTACAATCAGACAAGGATACTTAAGTCATTTGAAGGTCTGTTTCCTATTGAGACATGTTTAAATTTATATGTCCTGCTCTGAAGAACAAAACTGGTATTTTCGGATAAAACAACATTGTCATTTTCCTCAAGTCAGAGTAAACATGTCACTATATGTTAACGTCACCATGATTTTGTACATATTTTGGATCTTTTCACATGTTTTGATATATTGTAATGGTGTTTCTGCATGATAATAGGTAGAATATTAGATTAGCTTTTTCATGTAAAAGAGAACTGGCTACTGAAACCACTGATCCCACAGGACAATGGATGTTTACAAGCATCAGTATTAAGATTCATTATATGTTGGAGTTCACAATGATGCTCAGTATGCTACAGTAAAGTGGAGTCTAACCTGCCAATGTATACTTTAAACTAGCCAAAATTCCAGTGTTTGTGTTGTTTTTAGTTTGTTTCTTATGTGTGAACAAGGCAGAACTTGTCTTGTCAGAACTCAGAAATCTATACAAGTCTACCTCAGGTGTGATTTTGGACAGCTTTAGAAGAGTATGTCCAATTTTTTTATTTTTTATTTTAAAGTATTGTAAATATTGTGTATTAAGTTGTCTATTCAAGTATTTATTACCTCATTTTTTACACCTCCTTTTTGTCATGTGTGCTACCTCGAATAACTTATTCTGATATTTTTATGGTATCTTTAAGCCTGTTGTTGCAAATAGAGAGATCCTGTACGAAAAAGACCAAAGTAATGCTTTAAACAGCACCAGCTGATACACCCATTATTTTTGGGTTTCTGGGGTTTTCCAATATCAAAGTGCATCTGTGCCATAACAGTGCACACAAAGAGTGTTTGGTTTACACATGCTCATGATGACTTTTGGAATAAAATGAATCTGTACTCAGTACTCAGGGTTGTGCTGAACTATACTGTAGCCTTATTTAAATTCATGATTAAGTTTGCCTTTGTCTTTATATATTGATTATTTCACCACCTTGCTTGATTTTTCAGGCTTTAATTGAGGTCGTTTGTACTGAACTACAATGGGAAATTAAAGATCTAACAAAGAGAGGATTTGTGATTTATTACCTGTTTGTTGTATCTGCACTTCATGCTGAGGGCTGTTCAACATAAATATGACAAGGTGCAACTAGTGGCTATCTGGATCAATGGATAATGGATTTCCAGGCCAAGACTGGACCTTGTAAACAGTCTGAACAAAAAACTTGCCTTTCAAACTTGACCACAATACGACATTTCAGCTAATCAGTGCAGATGAATGCAGATGACCAAAAAAAAAAAAAAAAAAAAAAAAAAAAAAACCAAAAAAAAAGGTTCATCGTCATCAAGTGACAGCCAATAAGTTCCAGCACTGCATTTTGGCAAATGTGTTCAGCTTCTTTTGCTCTCAAGGACTGTTTACCTCAGTGCAACCAAAGCTTGCTCAGATGTGACTGGTCAGTATTAAGGGTGCTTTAAACACACCGTAAATGGAAACCAGATTGCAAATTAGGTTTTCTTTCTTTGTATGTTTCTATGCTTTGATTGACAGGAACATGAATAAATGTACATATTACCAGTCACAATGAATAATAAACAGTCTCAAACTCAGGAACTACCACCTCATCCTGCGAACCATCCACACGGAGAAAGACAGAAATTGCACCAAAATAAATAAACTTTAACAAAAATCATAAGGCTACATTTATCGACATTCATCAAAAAACTTAACACAGGGCTGTGCTGTTATCTAAAAAAAAGTCAAATTCATAGCTAAGTACAATGACACTGCCATTGCTGTAGGATACACAGATTTGTGGTGAAAGTTGACATTTTATTACGTTCAGCCTGAGTAAGTGACTGCATTGGGGGGGGGCTACGTCAAGCTAGTTTTGGCCGGAAGTGTTGTGAGTTTCGTATTTTCCCTAGTAGCGTATGAACGCGTAAATCGAATCGAATGTAATAATAACAATAATAATAATAATTACAAAAAGCAGTTACCAAGTTACCAATACAATTATATAATAATGACTAAACTATTGTGAGTAGAAGTAGGCACAGTATTGCGGAGTTTGCCATTTTGTGACAAAAGCCTGGCATCGGCGCGCATAAATAAAGGCCCGCCTGTACTAAACTTATTGTGGGAGTTGTAAGTTGTATTGCCTGAGACAAACATACTTATTACCTAGTTGATAAATTAAATGCCTGATAATTCCATTAGGCCTATTCTTTGTTAAAAAACGTAATGAAGTGATGTATTTTCTATATTAGGCCTAATGGAAACTTCATTTGGTCACCGTGCTTTAATCAGTTCTTTAATTTGAGTAAAAATAGCAATGAGCTAAACACTATTTCAAAGCTTGTTTGAAGGAGGTTAACGTTTCTACGAGTATATGTCCTTATATTTTCTACCAGTTTCACGCTACAGGCAGTTCAATCGGTTTTCGCAAACGGAGGTTTATTTTGAAATGTGTAGCCGGAAGTCGTGTCATTTTGGGCCACCTCTGCGCTACACTGCACAGCAGCTGCACGCTCTCGCGTCCAGCGTTTGACAAAACCTCCTTGGTTGACTGTAGAACGCGTGCGGCGGTAATGGCTGCCAGGGAGAGTGAGGAAGACAACAAATGAACCCCTGAGAAACGATTCAAAGGTGAGGGCGAAAGGGTGACAACTTGCGGTTTAACAACTGCAGTCTCCTCTACATTTTGACTATTGTCTTGTCTGCTGTGGCTGACGTTACTTGTCCAACGTTACTTGGCTTGCAGGTGTGTAACGTAATGTGTTGTGAGGAGTCTGATTGAATTTCTGGATGGCACACGCACATACACACAGGCTATAGGACAATAAACTGTCAACACCCGGTGCTAATCATGTACGCCTCCTCCATGCCCCAGCCTTTGTAACGTTACAGTGTTAGAACTGTAGACTTGTTTTAGGTGTGAATTACGTAAGATAGATGCAGACATACATGTCGATTGTGCTGGCGAGAGCTGGACTCTTTGTTAGCTGGTGTTAACGTGATTAAGCTAACGTTAGCTAACCAACAACATCGTTAGCTGACGGTGGCCAGGCCACATAGCTGTTAGCCTGTAAGCCAATCAGGCAAGTGAATGTCTAATTAGCCCCTTAGCATGCTGGCTATCAGTCTCTCTGTCAGAGAGACTTTCACTTCCGACAAATTGGTCATGTTTATCATCTCCAAATCTAACTGTGACAAGTATCTCCGAATTATATTATTATTATTATTATTATTATTATTATTATTATTATTATTATTATTTACCAATTTGTCGATTTAATTAGCAAGTGCAAGCAGGTGTTGGAGTGACTTTGTATAATAAGTTGCGGTCAGTGATCATTACTGCTAACGTTAGTTGTTCTGAACATGTCAGAAGAGCAATTTTAGTTTGTGTTGGTGCTAACGTGATGTTACAAGTAGATATGGTCAGTGGCTTAACCTAAGTTTGCGTATGCTTACGGTTTCAGTTGTTTTGGTGATGTGATTTAACAGGTTTTCTGAATAAATGAGGACCCTCTAGTTATTATTTGGGTATAGATTCAGTGTAGCCGGCAGACATATATCATAGAAATCATGCAAGTCTAGTCAAATCAAAATATCAAATGATAAATTTAAAATTAAACTACAGCATTAAGCTTTGATATGATGGGCATACACTTGCATGCACAAATGTGTAAATGTGCTGCTCATCTCTTCCTTATGTCTTTGAAAATCCAATTTCTTTTTGTTTTTCACTGTTGTTCGGACGCAACAAGTAGTTTGGAATTAACACTGTGCATTGCAATTGACCAGTTACTAACAGGTTAAGTGACTGAAAATAAAAGTTAGCAGGTATAGTTGAAAGATGCAGGCCTGTATATTTTTTTTCATCTTTTCTCTTTATGAAGGACTTAGTGTCTTTGTAAAGTTATTTATTCATTGTTAGAAGCTTAACTGACATTGAAAATGATCAGTGGTTGCTCTTTTGTGGTCTGGAAGTGAGTTTGATCTCACCTCTTCAAGCAGAATGTGCCTTTTTCACACCTGTCATTTTCGATGTCATCTGCTTTGCAGTGCATGTGTTCATTTGTGTTGCCATTTCTAGGAAGCCACACATGTTGCTTGCGATGGCGTGCATATGCAGGACATGCAGTCACGAACACCTCACCAAGGTAACATAATATATAACTGTGTATCAAATACCAGGTAGTAAATCGCGGTTTCAGTTTAACACGTGTAGTGGTCACTTTGATCACGCAGTACTTTAAATGTGCTCATGTAGTTCCTGCTCTTATGATGCTCACTGCCATCAAATTAGACCTTAATAAAAGAAACTGGAAATAATGCTGTTTATTTGATTTAGGAAAAAAGAATCTGTTAATGCTTCAGGGAACAAGAACACGTTAATAATCCGAATATCACCCAGTTTTTGCCCCTCTACGCTCATGAAGTTGGCAATATCAGGAAGCAGAACGGGATGTGTTTGGTCCAGCAAATCCCACAGTCACAGAAATCAAGATTTTGAATCCACCTGCGAAGGTCACAGATGAAAAAATCCACCTGAAATTTTTTTTTGTTGCATATGCATTTAATTTATCTGCTGAATTTACTTCACTTTATCAACTATATATACTAAAATATAGGGGAAAAAATGTAAGCTTTCTCAAAACAAAGTGATTCAATTAATGAATTCATGTCAAGTCATTTCAAGTCATTCTACAGTTCGTGGCACTGTTAGCCTGTATAAAATGTGTATGTGGCATTTGATGTTTATGTGGCAGAAGATGTTTCTGGGAGGGCAATTGACCCTTCGCAAAGCCACGCCCCCTTAGTTACTGTTACTATGTCCAACAAGCTTTCAGAGCTAGCATGGAGCTCATGGTCACTAACTGCACTCAATGGAGAAATATTGTTTAATTTTTGGAAAAACAAAAAAGCGATTGCAGACAGAAGGTCCGCAGTAAGCCTTTGACTGATAAACACAGGGTGTCACAGCAGGGCTGTGCTATGAAATAATCTGTCTGTGCGATGAATGAATTCACATTGGTAGCACCTTTGTGACAGCCTGTGTGAGAGGAAAAACTTTTTTTTTCAAAGCGCTGCACACTATACTCTTTGGTAGCTGTAGTTTGTCCTCAAAGTCCCACAGTTCTTGGCGAACAGTCCTCTTAACCTCAGCGAGTCCAGGGAATCAGCCACCAGTGTTTCCTCTACCTTTCATTTGGAGGAGCGGCCGCCCCTCCCAAAAAGAAAGGCACAAAATATTTTATTTCTGGAATTAAATGAGCATTTATTTTATTTCAGCAAAGTGTGACGGTCTATTGTGCATGTTGCTGTCCTGAGCAGTGACTTGGCACTAAGATTTACACTTTTTATTTGTATGATGTATTGATGGCATTAAGTGCAAATATAGAAAAAACATTGTGTGAAAACTATTTTTAATAAGATCTGGATTTTGTGTGCCCTGTATGCAACATTCATAGTTACTGCTACACACCTGTTTGTGTGATGAACTGCACTACTTGTGGTTGTTTTTGGAGATTTTAAAGATGTCTAATAGTGCTACAGCCCTGCAAAGTGACTCAGCAGTGAAAACAGGTTAGATATGAATATAAAGATACACGCTAAAGCCTACAGATCACAGTGCAGCAGCTTCAACTTGTGCTTCACTTCATTTATAAAACAAACAAGGACTCTCAAAATAGGTTAGGACCTGTTTAGGACAAGCGGAGGACATGTGTCTACATATATTAATGTTGAAATTGAAGTTGGGTTTTTTTATCAAGTTCGGGTTACCAACGTTGCAGACTGTTGAGAGCTGCTAATTCCAGACTTCAGCCATAGACTTTAGCTTAGCTGACTAGGCTTGCTAGCACTCTGAATAGCAATAATTAAATCACATTAACCAGCTACTATTAAGTAATAATAACGTAACATGGCCTCTGTGATTAATTTAGGGTCACTGAAGCAGACATAACCTCAGCTGTGCTTGTTAAACTGTGACGAGATCAACGGGGAATGAGGACGGCCGAACACTTTTGCTCAGGGCATAACGTAACACTTTTCAGTGTTTGATTTTGGAAAGTTGAAGAACGCACATCTCCTTCAAACCTCGCCAAATGACGAGCATCACTTTTAAAAGTGCCCCAGACTCAACGTTTAACCACACTGAGCTCGAAATCCACAGAACCAGCTTGAAAATGATGAAAATCTGAAAAGACTGCATGAGTTTCAGTGGAGCACAGCTGGGTAGTTGTCAGATCCTGCTCAGAGCTGGCAGATGCTACGCTTTGATTGGCCTGTTTGCGTTTGAGGGTGGAGCTTAGCAAAAGGTGAATTGATATTCACAAGACTGTTTTAAGTTAATATTATCGTGAGTATTTTGCTGTTTTATTTTGGTTGTCAGGACCTTACAATTTATTTTTGAGTGTAATTTGATTGCCGTCATTTAGTGGGTCAAATTAATTAAAATAATTCTCACTCAATTAGTACAAGAACAACTCTGTTGTTGTTGGAAGCAACATATATACGGCTTCATTGCACTTGTAAATTGTGTAAATAAAGAAACTGCAGTTATGCTGGAGCCTAGCTTCAGTCTGACTGCAACACGTGTAGATTTTTCTCAGCCGTAGGAGTGAAGGGTTTTGTTGGACCTGCGTTATGTGTGTGTTTAAACACTGTTTAAAATGGACGTTTTGAGTGGTAGATGAAAATATCCTCTGGCCTAGCATATTTTTGTATGCATATTGAGTTCGACTTAATCAGCCTGACTTATTAAATTACAAAAAGTGCTGTAGTAAAACTGGTTGAAAATGATCTCAAAAGTTCTTGGGGGATCTGTTGTACAAGGACAGGGTTGAGTTTGTTGATGACCTTCCCAACTTTTGTATACAGAATTTTTAAAATCTGACTAGGATATTTTTATGTTTTCACCATCCATTTATTAAAATGCTATAGTGAAAGAACAAGACAGGTGATGACGGGTGAAATCTATAATAACAGAACTAATAGAAAAGAAAAAGAAACTTCACCCTAAAACAATATTTGTGGCCTTTGGAGTACAGACTTCTGAGTTTTGCAAGGTGCCATTGAATGTACTATGAAGCAGGGCAGCCCTAGGGTTGTGATTCTTTAGAAATCTTACAATTCAATTTTATTTCAGTTCTTTGGGTCATAATGTAATGCAAAGTAGATTTTAGAGTCCAAACTGATTAGATTTATAGAAAAGAATGTGATTTACTTCAGTTAGGGCTGTTCGATTTTGCCCAAAAATAAAATCTCGATTTTCTTCCCTCAAAATCCGATTTCCGATTACGATTACCATTTTTTGTGAAATAATAAAGGCAAAGAAATTATTTCAAATGTTTTGTTTTTTTATTGAACATTCTGCAAATAATGG
>JAPQLA010000008.1:21816853-21829502 GCA_029822935.1 Naso vlamingii | reverse complement strand
AATACATGCGGGGGCTGTACCGTAATTACCCTAGTTAAAGTGAAAAATCGATTTTACGATTTTCACGTTTTAACATCCTCCTAACTAAGTAATCGCGATTACGATTTAAAATCGATGAATCGAACAGCTCTAACTTCAGTATGCTGTGTGCCAAGCCATTCACAGGTGTCCCGAGTCCACTGACACAACTCACAGTTAATAATTTTTATTATAAAATGCAAATAGTACTAAAGAAATTTCTGAATTTGATAGCATCTTCCAGTCTTCTCTGCCTGTATTTAGTAATAAAGGGGAAAGGGTGCTCTGCTGTGTTGTTATGAATGTGTGCCTGTGCACCTTGCAGCAGCAGTTTGGTGATGAAGAGTAAAAAACTGGAAGCAAAAACAGGCAAAAAGAAAATTAAATGGAGCAGAAGGTGAAGAGCCAGTCTCTCTTTTTTTTTTTCTGCATGTCTTTTTATTGGGATTTTATAATACATATAAATACATTCAATGGAGTACAGAACACACAAAGTTGAATGTAACAGTGAAAACAGAGCAAAGAATAAGGTAAGCTATCAATAACAAAAATAAAAATAAAAAAGGACATAACAGGTTGACTAATAAAACTTGCCCCAACCCCCCCACCCCGAAGAGCCAGTCTCTTGAAACAAATCATTATGTGTTGTGTGTATTTTGGCTTTAGAACTTTAGATTCCTGATTCATTCTGAACTGATTTTCGATCGAATGAATAGAAAAAAGTGGACAGTATTCAGTTGCTTGCTCCAGTATGCCGTGTGCTTCACTGTGTTATTAACAGTTTGCCTCCAGCAGTGGAGTCCAGCCTGCTCCTCACACCATTGCGCTGTTGAGGAAACAAATCTTATTCTTGTGTAGTGCTGTGTGCGGCACATTAATTCACTCGGCCTTCTCTCTTCACTCTGTCAGTCAGTCTCTCACAAACACTGCAGAGAAGTCCGTGAATCGTCCTGTCTGTGTACACTGTGCGTCAGGAGCTGATGATGCCCACAATGCCACAATGTTGTCAACACCTCTTGCGCTGTACGCAGGCAGTCAGTGTGTAAATGTGTGGGACAGGTAGCTGCTCGCTGCAGTGGTTCGAGTTCCGTTGTAGTGAAATAGTAGTAAACCGACGTAGTCTGCCCTTAGGGCGCTCTCACACTTGGCCCAGTTGTCCCGTACGGTGCCGAAGCATGATTGTCCCCCCTCCCATCTCCCCCACAGGCCCACACCCACATTGCTCCAGTCTAGCTGCGCCTGAGCGCGATTGAGTCAGCTGATCTACAGAGTGTGACCCATATTTTTATCATCATTTTTTAAATCTTTTAAACATTTTTAAATTGTTCTCTTGCATCAGTGATCTGAAAGTCAGTCTCAGATTTTTCCAATGCTCTTTATCCGGACTTTCTTTGCTGTTGTCTGCCTGAATTTAAGGTAAATCCTCCACAAACAGTCACAGCAATGTTGGCACTCCATGCCTGTGCTCGTGCACGTGCATCCATACTGTACTGAAGCCCACCTCTTCCAACTAACCAGGTATGGGGCCATTATTGTTGCAAAACTATTTACAAAGGTGAGTGAAGAGTTGTGTATCTGTATTTCAATGCTTGAGAGAATAATAATATTTGCAAATGTGTGTTCAGAATCATGAGTGCAATCATGTTTGTAAATGCAAATGGTGATAAATGCGTACATTGATCTGTGAATGTGTGAACAAATCTGCAAATGCATACACTGATCTGGAAAATGCCTAGACAGATCTGTAAATATGAACATACAGGCGAGTCGTCAGTTACAGCTTACCATTGGCTGTCTTTTCACATGTGACTTTTGCTACACTCCTGCTGTGGCAAAGATTTGCAAATGCGAGTGGCGATCTGCAAATGTGTGTCGATGATTTGTCAGTGTGCCTCTGCCTGCTATACTGCCTACACACCACCAGTCGGCGCTCTCTCCTAGCCCCCCCGCTCCAACGTTTGACTCTGCCCACACTGTGATGGATGCTGCGTCCACTCTTCTCCTGCTGAGCATTGATTTTGAGGATTCCTTCAAGATTTATCATTTGTAAGTACTGATTATATATTCAGTACAAATGATAAATCTTGAAGGAATCCTCAAAGTCGATGCCCAAGTCACGTGAAAAGACAGCCAATTGTAAGCTGTAACTGACGACTCGCCTGTATGTTCATATTTACAGATCTGTCTAGGCATTTGCAGATCAGTGTATGTATTTGCAGATTTGTTCACACATTCACAGATCTGTGTACGTATTTATCGACATTTGCATTTACAAACATGATTGCACTCGTGATTCTGAACACACATTTGCAAATATTACTCTCTCACGCATTGAAATACAGATACGCAACTCTTCATTCACATTTGTAAATGCTGTTGCTACAACAGTGGCCCCATACCAGGTCGATCAAAGAGTGCCGCGCTAGAGCACGGAACAGAGTGCTCACATCATTCAAACAAACTGGACTTTGGGAGTCAAACGTGCTTAGACACGGTACAGATTTCCTCGTGTTAGTGTGCCCTTCGGGTACCTAGAAACAGTCCAAAATCAACTTTTTAGCTCACCACACCATACATCACCAATGGAAAGCCTTTCATTTGCTGTATTTACTATATTGTTTATATTTTGCTACAAAAAAATCCTGTTTTTTTAAAATCACTTTTTTCATTTTTAACAACAAAAGACAAAGGAATTATTTCAAGTACGTTGTTATTATTTCAAACAAACATGAATTTCCCTATTGGAATAAAGTGCGAAACTAAACCTTTTTTTTTAAATGGTTTGATCAAACAAAGATGAATCCCCCAACTAGGGTTGTCATGATACCAAAAATTCAGTTGTCGATACTCAAGACCAGTTTCGATACCATGGAAAAAGGGAAAAACCCATGTATTTCAACATACAATCATTTATTTAAAACTGTTGTATATTCAAATTCAAGTATTTATAACAAACAACAGGCCCAATGTACCTACTGGGTGTGTGTGTGTGTGTGTTTGTGTGTTTGTTTGCTGACTGTCCTCCTGCCTCTCCTGGCAACATCTTCTTCTGGGCTGATGCTATAAAAGAAATATTATGAGATTTCAATTCAGGTAGCTCAATGATGGTAAGAAAACAGCACACACACACACACACACACGCACGCACGCACACGCACACACACACACACACACACACACATCTACCTCTTGAGTGCAAGCAGTTGATTTACTGATATGGTTAAAAAACGTTATTCTTGTAATGTTTGTTTATATAGCTAAAGTTGTATTTAGATGACCGATGACTGACAGCTTGAATGGTAAGAATGGAAGCTTACTATAGCTACATTACGTTGACAACACACAGAAAGCCAACACAAACACACACAGACACGTTAATTATCTCCAGACCATTAGTCCGGAAATAATTAAATTTTAAATTAAATTTGTAAATTAGATACTGCCCCCTGCAGTTCCGTAAGAATTTGTTACAGCCTGCAGATGGCAAAATCATGTCTGGTACCTACGGTACCATAGAAAAATGGGCACTGTCATATTTTTACTCTGTTGGCATCGACTTGGTGCCGAAGTATCAGTTCTTGTGACATCCCTACCCCCAACTGGGATCAATAAAGTGCCAGCCTAACTTTCACCAAACTTCACTTAAAAAAAATAAGAACCCAGAGCTTAGAGAGAGCTGTAGGCTACCGTATTTACCCTAGTTAAAGAGAAAATTGATTTTCATGATTTTTGTTTTTTAACATTGTCGAAACAAATTAATTTGAATTTCCCCAAAATTTACGTGCAAAAAAACCCCCAAAAACAAAAAAATCTACCCGCATCTGGTGTGTGGCAAGTGTACATTTCAGAGCCTACCAAGAAGCATTTAAAAAAACAAAACAAAACAAAAACTCTTTTGAGAAGGCAGAGCAGGGGCTTATTTGCTCAGCACCTAACATTGGGCTCTAAGAAGTATTAAATCTAATTTTCAGATTAAATGCTTTAATACAGTTTGGTGTCAGGGCAATTTCTAGATGTGCCCACTTGCAGGAGTCATATGTATCCCTCCACAATAGTTTTGCAAGGAAACACTGCCTGTGGAAACACAGAGGAAATTTTTGTCCCACCAAAACTGTAACTTTGCAAGAGACACACTAATCAGACAAATTGAACTGCAGAATTGCACTAACTTTTGCTGATCTTAAAAATGTCTTTTTTATTGTGTGTGTGTGTGTGTGCAAAAGCTGGAGTTATGCTTTTTCAGGCTGCAACTCAGATGTCACATACCCCATACAGAAAACGAATCCATAGAAAACTAACGCCATGTTCTTTGTCCGCAGTGAGGACTAGGATGGTAAGCAGCCAGCCAAAGTACGAGCTGATCCAGGAGGTGGGGCGTGGCAGTTACGGTGTGGTCTATGAGGCAGTAGTGAAGCGCACAGGTGCCCGCGTAGCAGTAAAGAAGATCCGCTGCCATTCTCCAGAGAATGTGGAACTGGCCCTGCGGGAGTTCTGGGCCCTCAGCAGCATCCAAAGCCAGCACCCAAACGTCATCCACCTGGAGGAGTGCATCTTGCAGCGGGACCAGTTGGCCCAGAGGATGAACCACGGCTCCAGCTCTCCGCTCTACCTGGAGGTAAGGACACAGAGTTTACTGGAGCAGGGTGAGGGGCGTATACTGTGAGTAAATCTTGACACATTAAAGGGATATTCTGAAATTTTTGACATAGGGCCTCATTTTCGACTTCTCCAGTCTTATTCCTATTGATGGAGTCAATTTTCAGCTCGTTGGATGCAGTACAGAGTTTGGATGTTTTGCCACGAATGCTAATTCTAGTGCAAGTCAATGGCACCATTAGCAAGCCAACAGTAGCCACTAGTGCTGCACGATTAAACTAACTGCAGTTGCAATCACGATGTCAGGCTGGGCAATTGTATATCCGCATAAAAGGCTGCGATTTGTGATTTAACCCTCTGAGGTAGGTGTTACAACCCACCTCGTAGAGGGAAATCATAATTTACAGGTCAACTGTGTCGAACAATAAGTCCTCTCTAAGACCTGCATGTATACATATAAACATGTATACATCATTCTGGAACTGCAGGGAAATGTAGTCGTCTAATGTAAGAAATGAAAGGGGCCCATGTTGGAGAAAATGTGTTTACTGATCGTTTAAGTGTGTCTAATTTTTTCCAGTTTTATAAAACTTAAAACTTCTTTCATTGAATAGGCACGAGATGGAGGGGTGGAAGATTTCCACTGAAATAAAATCAACTACCTTGCTAGCAGAGTAACAGAAACAATTCTACCTTTCTTAGCTTTGGATAACTGTAGGTGAAGAAACCCCAAACAAGGCAGTAAGTGGATCTGGTTCAGTCTGTAATACACCTATTTCTGACAGAGTGCTGAAAACATCTTTCAAGAAACTAACAAGCGACGGGCATTCTTAAAAGGTGAAGACTTAACAGCTTAATCACAGCATCGCGCTAAGCTAAAGCAGCTAATGCCTACTCTCACACTGACACTGGAAACACTGGATTTGAACAATATTTTTTTGAATTTTAATCTTAGAATACAAACACAAGACAAGTAGGCCAAAACACAGGACTTAATACTGAAAGCTATTTCAGAGTGTTCATTTCAGGGCTGTTGGATTTTAGAGAAGCTTGCTTTCAAGCACCGAGGAAGCCTGTTGTTGTTCACTGATTGCACTTGTGTGTGTAATTTTTATTTTGTTTATTTATTCTTTTTATCTAAAAACAAAACAAGCTAAAATAACTTAGACAAAGTAATGGTGTACTTATCATGGCTTGTACTTTTTCTTATAGCAAGGATTGGTGGAACTTTGAAAATATAAGTTGAATTTGGTCTCAGACTAATCAAGTACAGGCTAATGCTACAAACTCATGGCTGTGCTACCTTCAAGTCACATTACTCATTGGGTTTCAGCTCAATATCCATCACTATTTCTTTCACACTATGATCCAAAATCTACAATGTGAAATGTTGGAGACTTCTACCCAGTTTGCAGCATTAAGGACATGCCTGTAAACTCCTGACACTGCGGGATCCTTTGTGTGAATAATCTGTCTCAGTCAGCCACTGATCTGGAAAGTCCCCGTGATTGTCAGGAGGGGAAAATCCAAACCAGTATCTGCCTGATTATCCTCTTGTGTGTGGGACAGCTTAAGTACAGCAAAAAGTCTTAAAAGAAGTTGGATGTGAATGGAATACAGTAGGGGTGTGATGATTCAATCAACTCACGGTTCATTGCAAAAATAAAATCTCTGGCATCAAATCTCTTGTAGCCAGGCCACAAAACACAGGTTCTTACTGTGTTTCCTTACTATAAACTGAATTCCAGGGTAAAATGCAATATATGAGTATCATTTGAATGTATAAATAGTAATATGACCAGTTAGACCAAAGAAAAACAAAACAGAGATGGAATCAAAAGAATGTATTCAAAATATATAAAGATAAAAATAGGCTACAGTAGATAGAAAAATTTTTTTTTTAAATTTTATTTTGGTAGGTAGGAAGCGGAAGTAGTAGACACACTGCATTTCCGTGCATGTCCGCTACCTGTTTTTGATACGGAAAATGGATTAAATAATTACCAAGGACCTTCACTGTTGGATTTATCATACTGGATTTACATTATGAAGACTGTATAAAGTCACTCAAGTTCCAGGGGACATAACTCCTTTGAAAGGTATACGATGACAATCAACTCATCTGAACGGTGCAGCTGTTAGCTTTTGGCTAAAAAAAAAAGTAAGTCGCTATCTGTCTTGTATCAAAAGTTGTTTAATGTTTTGTAAACAATGTATTTTGGGATCGTATACAATCCCACCAACCCCAGGGGGTTAAAGGCTGCTGGAGCGTCCGCTATTTCAACCCCTTCCTCCTCTATTTTGGATCACTATGACCAGATAGCAACAGGGCTAACAATAGCTTAGTCGAGCAAAACAGAGGTTACTCCTAGAGCGCCCTCTGCATGTTGGAGGTCGCATCGCAATTCATGTTTTCGGTGCCACGATGCCTTTTGTCATATTTTTTTAATCACGGTACAGCCTGCCATGGTGCATTGCTACACCCCTAGAACACAGTGTTGGTAATTTAAGAGCAGCCCCTGAATGCAACATGTGGAGCACACATAGAAGCAGCTGCTGACCACAAGTAACGCCAGGGTTCAACAGTGTCACCTGAGTGTTAGTGGCAATAGGATGTACATTTTGTGTCCCAGCATCAAAAATGAAACTTGAAAACAAAAAACAAAGCCTCACTCCTGCTAGTGTAATGCTTAAGGGAAACACTGAGCAGACGGGACAGTGCTCAAATAAAGGAGACATATCCCTGTGATGCTGTTTGTCCATTACCACAGGCTGCGTCACAGACACAATAACTCTGGCTCTTGGAGTTCAGACTTTACAGAATGTTTAAATATATCCAATAAACTACTGTACACTGACAAGAACCACTATTTTTAAACGTTAAAGGAAATCTCAAGTCAGAGCTTGGCTGGTTGTCCAAAATGTAACCATGACCTTGAAGTGAATCTTAAATGTTTGTAACCATAAATGTTTTATGTCCTGAGGGGTATTGCACAAAACCAAGATAGGGGATTAAGCCAGGTTTTTTTTAGTTATACTGACTGAATTTAGCCTTGACTCAGTTGTACAAAAACAGGGGCACTTAAGTTGCCACAGAGATTTATCCTTTGCGCCTAGCCTGCTCCAGATCAGGCTAACAGCCAGGCTTTATTAATCCTGCTGCCTTATATGCGCAGTCAGCTGTCCCTCTGTTTGAAAATAAATGTGTTTTACAGTTATTCCACAGTCCTCTGTGTTTTACCTCATGTTTATGAGCTTGCGTTGAAACAATACAGATATTTTCATTTAGTAAAGTAGGTCTACTGTTTTAACTTTACTTGTGAACGTGATCATTTTGTATTATTAATGCATTGCAGAAGTATCAGGTCGAGACTGAGCATCAGCAGGTACTCAATATTAAATGACTCGAATCTGGATCGGGCGAAAAAAAACTTGATCGGGACATCCCTAGTATGCATTTTTATACTTGGACTTAAGTAAAGGATTTGAAAAGGTACCTTAATTTCTACCAGTGTATTTTTAGATCAGTATTTGCACTTTTACTTGGAACTTGTGTACTGCTACCCACTCTGGGGATGATTAGGACAATGCTGTGTAATTAAACTCAAGTTAGTAGCTCCCCCCAAATTCCCTGAATCCCCCCATCTGAGGTACATAAGGAGGGAGTTCCCCCTTATGTTTTAGGCACTGATGTTTAGTGGTGCCTCTCGTGCACTGACACTAAAATACAAAGCTATATACGGATATATAACCTGGGAACGGCTGTTTGTTTTGTGAAGCAGCTGAAAGAGCTGCTTTTGGGTTATTTATCTGTGTTTAGCTTCGTGTTTCAGCATCGATGCACAAGAGGACCCTACTAAACATTTGGAGAGTTTCACGCCTATTAAAATGAGTGTTTATTGTCTTTTTTGACAGATTGTCTGAGTGCACATGCTCCTCCATTGTTTTCAGCTAGCATTGACATCAGCGACAAGCTCCAGCTCTCAGAACTGCGCCGGTTGTCATAATAATGCTGTAGAACATTGTATTTGATCGTAAATATCCTTATTATAAGGCTTAATGTGCAAAAAAACCAAACTTCTCCTTTAAGGAGATCACGCGTTGTTTAAGATGTCATAATGTTAGCAGACATGTTTTCTTGCTAAAAGTGCGACTGTGACTGGTTGTGAGTGTTGGTTTTGACAGGCAGCTTCTTTACCCTCTTTCCGGTACTGCGTACTGTCACTGAATCTTTTGGTGGTACACAGTACCGTGCCTTCCTCAACCCCTTGTTGCACCTTTTGATCCTGGCTTGGTGAATGTGCAACGGACTTAGTCAGGGTATACATATTAGAATAATTCAAGCCTCGCTTTTTAAGTTATCCTGAATTTCTCAATTCCACTTTTGTGCAATACCCCTCTGATCTTCCCCACACACTTGCCCTACCTAAAACTTTGGTTTGCTTTACACTGGGGCCCGACCGATACGTCCGTTTACCGATATTATCCACGATATCGACATATTGCAGGTATATTGGTACATGTCAATACTGGCGTGTTTGTTGTCCGATAAGTGCTGATATTAAAACTGTTTTTTAAGGGTGAAAAAAAATACTTGGACTAGTGATTTAAAATGGTGTAATCATGTAATTGTCCAGCAGAGGGCAGTCCCTTATTTAATTGGTAATAAGTGAAGTGCTTACTGTTTGGTGCAGTGATGTTTGGAATAAAGTTTGTCAGATATCCAGCCTCCATTACATATCTTTGTCACACATATTTGAAACCACATTCAAAATATTCTATATGGAATATCGGCCGATATATCGGATATTGAAATCCCTAGTATTGTTATTGGCATCGGCCTCAAAATTCCCGTATCTGTCGGGCCCTACTTCACACCACTGACCCAAACAGATCCTAGCTGATGAGTTGCAGTGCCAAACATTCCTTTAAACAAGTCACAGAGCTGATGGCAAGAGACAGCAGCCAGGAGAGGATTCCAGCTCGACCACTGGAATTGACAATAAAGCAGCCATTTAAAAAATACTTGTTGGTTGGCCACATGTTGCTGGGTCTTGTAATAGACTAAAACTACAATATGTGTAGTGAATCAGACGCCTGTTTTGATTTACCAAGTGTATCATGATGTCTCCTGACGTGTCCAAGATTATAAAAGGAGTGTTTATATTTCCATCTACTACCCACCACTGGCATATTGCTGCCACGTTGCTTCTGGCAAAGATGACTGGTCAGGTTTTTTGTGACAATGTAGACCAAACAATGTCAACATAAAGGTCAGCAATTTTTCCATCACCGCAGGTAGTTGTTTGTTGTTTTAACTTGATTGAAGTACCAGTGTTAAAGATAATAAGTGTAGAATACCAGCACAAATATTGGCACTTAAAAATTAAAAAGAAATTGGCTGTTGAGCCCTTATTTATATTCCTGTGTGTGCTGTTGATGTGCATTAGTGGGGGAACGGGATGTTTCTGGTTGGATCTGTGTTGTCTCTGGCCTCCATGGCTCCACAGTCACGTGAAAGTATTGTTAGTTGGGGAAGGGGGGGGGGGGGCAGTCAACCTGTCTGCAGCCTGTCATGTCGCAGTGCCTTCCCGCTGTCTGACGGCAGGCACTCTGCTGGTGCCTGATTATAGTCTCTCAGCAGCACATGGGCTATTGTCACACCATCCATTCCATTTTCTGCCGCACTAGCATTGGACACTTTCCCAGAATCCTTTATTCCAGCTCTTTTTTATTGCTCTGTAAGGTTCCGGTGCGTGCTTACAGAAAAACAAATGATAAAGGGGCAGAATTATCTGACCGCTCCAACTGTGGGACAATTTGCATGTATTCTTTTTGGGTCGTGTATTCTTTGGCTGGTGGCATGTCAGACAATTTGCAGCCACTTCTTTATACCAAGGTTTCCAGTGGGAAATGTTTGCTGCACATGTTCAGAGCGTTTATGTGCCCTGTTAATCATTTAACATCAAAAACCTTAAATTGAGGTTTGGCTGGCCTCAGCTGACATTTAAACTAATTTTTATGCACCAATAACAGTTGATTTTCTTCAACTAATTGTTCTCTGGTGCTTCATCTTTAACTAACAGATCAACTGCATTCATAATATGCATCCATTGTTCTCAATATTAAAATACAAGCACAGGCACCAATAGACATGTACAATATTTGGTGTTCTGATGAAGTATTGGCTGATGATGATGAAAATGTTATATTATTGGCTATTAATCGTTACTGGTTATAAACAGAGCTGATAATATAAAACCAAACTGTTTGTATTGACTTTACAAGTGCAGCGTTATACATTTTGGTACACTAGGTGGCAATATCAACATTTAAAGCTGGTTAGCAGTTTGTTAAGATAGAAGTAGACGAGGGAAAAGAGAATCCGCTGCACGCCGCTATCATGCTTGTGACGTCATACTGCTGCGCCTGTCGGGCTGGACAATTGGCTCTACTTTCAGATCATCCAGTCACGCTCAGAGATCACCGAGAGACAATCCGATCACACTAGGGGGTGGGAGGAGTTACGTCACTGCACTGCCAGGAGAACTTCAAATCAGCGTTTTGTGCAGGTGAAGAGAGAGGATTTTACTACTGCATCTGTGACAAAAAATGCGGTCGTGTGCAGCAGACGTTTAATTTTTGCTGGGCCTTACAGTTACAGAAGCTTACACTAACAGACACAGAGCTGAAAATGATTCCTGTCTGATTTGTGTCTCTGTAACGCCTTGAATGCATAAACAGTTTTTGGCGCGCCGCTGTCTCTTGCTGATTAAAAGTCAATGTAGCTCTCCCAGTACACCTCTCTGTCTCTCTTTCTTTCCTTTATTCTCCACTATGGTACAGCACTGTATGCTATATGAAACAGGCTTGATACAAGCAAATAGTCGGGCATTACTTTAGCTTATTGGTCGCTCACTAAAACAAAAGTTTATGTGTTGGTGCACGGTGTGTGTTGGTGTCATTTCTGCACAAGGGGCGCTCCAAACTGGTGCGACATCATAACATGTTCCTTTAACATGATCTTAGGCTGTATTTAATATCATAATTCAGTTATATTCAAAACATTATGGGCCTATTAATTTGGAGTGCAGGGCAAAATTTTGCTGAGCATTTGATAGATGCGAAGTGTCAGCCATGGAAAAGTGACACAGTAGGCAAACAGAGTCAAATACGTTGTCACCAGTTTGGACACTTGTTACAGTTTCAGAGGAAGACAAAACATTTATAATTTGAAAAATTGTTATTGTTATAATTCATTGTTCAAGTAAGTTCCGAATGGTTCTGATATGAGGAGAAAATTTATTGATACCAGTTCAGTGTGGTTAAATCAGAACTATAGAATTAAATATCATCTTTCCATCTTTGCTGCTGACTACATCTTAGCTGACGTTATCATCAGGTAGGGCTGGGCGATATGGCCTGAAAATAAAATCCCCAGTTTTTTCATACCATATTTGATTTTTGATTTAAATTGTTTTTGTTTTTTAACTACAAAAGACTGAGGAATTATTTCAAATATGTTGTTTACATTTCAAACAAACCTGAATTTCCCTATTGGGAATAAAGTGCAAACCTAGCTTTAACCAAAGTAAACCTTTTTTTAAATAAAGATTTGATCAAACAGAGATGAAGATGGGATTAATAAAATGCCGGTCCAACTTTCACCAAACTTCATTTATAAAAAAAATAAGACACCAGAGCTGAGAGAGAGCCATAGGCTACCGTATTTACCCTAGTTAAAGGGAAAATCTGTTTTCACGATTTTCATGATTTTCATTTTTTAACATCTTCCAAACAAATTAATTTGAATTTCGATTTAAATCGATTTATTGCCCAGCCCTATTGTCAGGTGTGCATGTGCTGTAAACTGCTATTTAAACAGAAAAATGTGAAGTTATTGATTATCTGTATTGGCCATGGAAAGCATGTAATTATCAGTTATTGGTATGAGAAAAAATTAGTGCTGTCAAAATTAACGCGTTAATTGTGGCGATTAATTTAAAATGTTTAACGCGTTAAAAAATATTAACGC
>JAPQLA010000008.1:21803977-21815335 GCA_029822935.1 Naso vlamingii | reverse complement strand
AGTGAACAACATGTTTAAATGCAGCTGGGGGAACTGAACAGTTGGGCCATAGTGACACATATAAGTAAAAGATCTCCAACTTAACAAGCTAACATCGCGAAAGACAAAGCAGTACCAGTACAACAGTACAAAACAGAACAAATAGGAGATAATGGGAAGTCCCTCTCCTTCCCCCCAGTACCAGCAAAGACCTAAACTGTATATTTCCCTATGTAACTAACAGAACAATTGGCTGCGGCTAGCTTAACTAGGACTGGGCCGTTAAACCATCTAAATATGGGATAATGATAAAAATCCTGAGAAACAGTGATAAGCTTTGGACTTCTTAGAGATATTGATGGATGCAACACCCTATCACGCAGAAGAAAGCATCCCTGCTTCTGCGCCCTGTCGCATCTCTGTTGCTGCCTGTTGACACAAGTTGAACAAGCAGAACACTAACGATAACATCTTGTGTGCTAACACAGCCGTGCTGAGCTTGTTAAACTTGTGAAGTGCTGAAAGTAAACTTGCGTTATTCGTACACTGTGGGCAGTTAGCTTATTTTGTGTAATTCGTATTGCACAATTTGCTTCACCTGACAAGAATGCACTCTAATCCGTCTTTATGTTGACTAAACATGTAATTCATTTGCGCAAATAATTGTAGTTGCTCTGTGTGAACACAACCTAAAAATTACTCTTACTGTGGCAGTCTATTTGTTTTTAAACAGACATAAAATGAGACAAACAACATTTGATTCTAACATAAATGATAGATATATTCTTTTTTAAATAAAGACATTCAGTCATGAAAAACTGAAAATAATGCCTATGGATTACATGTACATAATGTTCAAGATGTATTTTTAACAGTAAAAACAAGCTTCATATGGCTTTTTGAGAGTTAAAAACAGCACTGTAACTACCTGGTGACAGCGAGGTCTGTAGTTCATAAAACAGAGATGTGCCCCTTTTTTATGGAGCTTATACTTTCAAATTAGAATTAATTCTCCTAATTAAACAACAGGTTTGCTGGGTGGTTTCCCAATATTTACAGCTGATATATTGGTCATACATATCAGCAGAAATTTTCATATCCGCTGATACTGATAATTAACTTAATAAGCTATTATCTGCCGATACCGATATCATACTGATAATATCATGTATCCCTACTTTTCTTATGTTGCATTTTAATATCATTCAGGAAGTTTGCCTTAGCATGCACACATTTTACATGACTCTGTTAGGTGTTTCAGAATTGGGCTCATTATGTTCCTTAAAAGGTTTAATTAAAAAGAGTCACTCAAAGTGCAGTGTATAATTCAGTGTTTATTAGGTTTGATCCAATCCGAGGCAAGCAGTATTTTTTATATGTTTCAACTCAAACAGTTTTTAAAATATGAATTCTATTTTTGTTATTTTTGGCCACAATAATTGTAGCAGACAAAATCTCATACCGGCACGCAGAGGCTGTTTGCCCCTGTGCCATCGTCAGTGGTGTCATGCTGACTGTTTCTGTTTCCTGTGTTTCTACTGTAGCTGGTGGAGACGTCTCTGAAAGGTGAGATCACATTCGATCCATGCTGTGCATACTACTTATGGTTCGTCACAGACTTCTGCGATGGGGGCGACATGAATGCCTACCTGCTGTCGCGCAAGCCCAGCCGCAAGACCAACACCAGCTTCATGCTGCAGCTAGGTAGTGCCCTGGCTTTCCTCCACCGCAACCAGATCATACACCGTGACCTCAAACCGGACAACATCCTCATCTCCCAGGCCTGCACGCCAGCTGGTTCATCCGAGCCCACCCTAAAAGTGGCTGATTTTGGCCTGAGCAAGGTCTGCTCCACCTCTGGGCTCAATCCTGAGGAGCCGGCCAGTGTCAACAAGTGCTTCCTGTCCACAGCTTGTGGAACAGACTTCTACATGGCCCCTGAGGTCTGGGAGGGCCACTACACAGCCAAGGCAGATATCTTTGCTCTGGGTGTGATCATCTGGGCCATGGTGGAGCGCATCACCTTTGTGGATGTGGAGACTCAGAAGGAGCTGCTGGGGAGCTACGTACAGCAGGGCTCAGAGATTGTACCCTTAGGGGAGGCCCTGTTAGAGAATCCAAAGATGGAGCTGCTGATTCCTGCCAGGAAAAAGAGCATGAACAGCCACATGAAGCAGCTGATCAGAGAGATGCTGTCGGCCAACCCTCAGGAACGGCCCGACGCCTTTGAACTGGAGCTCAGACTGGTTCGTATCGCCTGCAGGGAGCTGGACTGGGACACGTGATGGACAAGCATACTGCACCACAGACTCCACTAATCAAGCACATGTGCACATCTCATTAGCTACTGTTAACTTAGGTGGTCACAACACAGGGAAGAATTGTTTTTTAACTGGGGAACAATATTTGGAATAGTCATTGGTTGTTTCATGGCCTAAACTTCATTCACTGTCCAAGCACATACTTCTCTACAAGCTGTGTCTTTATATTGAAGGGGAGAGGTGTGACACCCAACGCTGCTGCTGCTCTAAACTGCAGCTTAGTCTCAGGCTAATCACATCACAGCTTCCATTTCCTCCTTACAGAATCACTCGAGCATGATGAAAGAGCAAAAAGGCGCCAAATATCCTGGATTCAATTCAAAGTCAAATTCAAAATGACTGTCAAACTGTTTGTCTACCAATACCATGTTGGACTCGGTGCTAATTGTTACTAAATGCAATATGAGACATTATCCTGTGATCGTAACAGCGTACATTTATCCAAAGGGCCAATATTAAAACACAATCACCTCAGTATGTAGAATGTTTTAAAGCCAGTTGTGGCTTAACATAACCTGACTTACAAACTGACTTAAGCTTGGTACATGATCACCAGCATCGATATTATCAAGATTAGATTCTGTTTTGGCATTAGATGTGGATATGCCCTGAATGCTCAGGTAATAAAAACAAACAACATGGTGGTATTTGTGGACAAACTATCCTCTAACACAGTCGGTTTTGCTCGCTCGATAGTCTCGGAGGTGAAAAATACCAAACTTTGGTGCTTGAAGATAACTTCTTTTTTTGAAGGCTGCTTTGTTGGTTGTTTGGGAGGGGACCGTTTTATCAGTAAGTATCCAGCCAGCAGGGGTTTGTGGCTGGCGTTTCTCTCTTCCTGCCCATGACTGACTTCAAGATAAGTTGATTGGTCCCAGACACACCCCCCAACCAATATAACAGAATGTATAAGGATCAAGACAGACAGGCCTTTATTATACAGAGCCTTAAACACAGAACCAATTCATTTTAATGACAGTGTGCTTCACACAATTAATGTGCAAGAGAACCTAAAGGATAATTCTGGTTTACTGTAGTGCAACTTGGCTTTTTATATTCATGGTTTTGACAGTTAATCCCTTCAGTCATGATAACATCGTACTCAACAACGGAGGTTGTGTCAGTTTGTTGTTTATCATCATTTTTTCAGTCATAAAATTTCTTTTATATTCTATTATTGCCCCTCACTTAATTGTCATGTTTTGGTGATTATTGAATAAGCCCATTTAATACCATTTTATTTCAAAAACCTAAAAAATCACATTAAGGTAAGGTAAGGTACTTTATTCATCTCCAAAGGAGAACTTCGCAGTGTTACAGTGGCTTTGGAAACGGAGACACACAAAGACAAGACACAAAAACAAAACACATTAACATTTCCTATGCAGAACAAACATACAGATTGTACATTTGAAAGGGCACAGAGAGAAAAAGATGGATAGAGACACCAACCATGCAGTCACTGCACATGTTGACAAAAACCACTCAAAGCAGATAAATGATTCTTTTCAGCAGTGACAGCAAAGGGAACGAAACATCCCAATGTAGACTCACTGACTAATATTTATTAGTTACTTTTTGAAATTTACGTGAACTAAAATTTACATTGGCCTAAATTAAATCTACTTTACAGCAATGTTTCTCCCATTTTTAACCTTTCTCCCAAACATTTTTGACAAACACCAGGAGCTAATTACAGAAGTTAAGATTTCATTAAAACATTTTGACAGGTGTTTCACTTGCATATCAAACAAATCAGAGCAACCAAGGCCAAAATGCTTCCGTAGGTATCGTGTGACAGCTTGGTGAAAAGTAGTATGTCTTTTCAGTCTGTGTCTGTCTGTATTTACTGCACAGGAAATGCAGCGGGCCTTCACAGAGAACAATGAGGGCAAAACAGCTTCACCCATCTGTTTTAACTGAATATTCTCTCGCTTTTCTAAATACACAAACCCTTTTGTAATCTGTCGAAATGACACCCCGATTTCAGATTTTTTTTTGTCATTGTTAAAGAATTTCAGTCAATGATGGAAAATATCTGAGTAAACTATGCCCGCTCACAAAATTAATGGACCATTTACTTAACCCTGCTCACCTTATCTACTGTTGTATGCCTGTGCAACTTTGAAGCATGGCTCGCATTTAGTTCACAGTGATAACTGGCGGAGTTGTGCGAATTCCTGAAACATTCGACTCTGGTAAACTGGGATAGACTTTTTCTCAAACGTTTGTGAATCCTCAAGAGTATTGAGGGATAAAAAGAAATAATGAACAGAAATAGTTAAACACAACTAGAATATGGAATACAGGGGCTGAATTTTTTCTTTGATGTAAGTATGTACAAATAATGATTCAATTTTGCATGGGAGAAGGATTTTAGCACTAGGTCGAATCACTGAGTTTGGCTAATGTGTTTCCTTCAGATCAGATAAATAGCTTTACACAGCCTTAAATGTAACTTAAGCCACATTCTAATCAACACTTTAGGTATAGTTACCTTAAAACCCGCATCTACATGTACATAAACTATAGCTCTAGTCGTGTTTCCACTGAAGACTACTCCTCAACCACTTACGTGGCATCACATCAATTCTAACTTAACTCAGTAAACAGGGAACACAACAGAGGACATTTAATGTTTTCAGTTCCTTTCTTTCTTTGTATGTGGCTGGTCATTATTATACATGTTTAAAGTCTCCGTCACAATCGATTAGATGTTCAAAAAATAATGGCTTGTGCGTTGAGTTCATCACGCAGGATTTTTACTAATCAATATAGCTCCACCCAAGTCCTGGGTCAGTATACTGGGTGATGACAAACAAAGATTAATGGAGTGGTTTTATTGATGCTGTCCACAACTTTTGCCAATAGCAAAACAAACAAAAAAATCATTTGAATGTATAATGAACTGAACTGAACTGCTTGGTGGAAACATGCCTTTAGTGCCTGTGATACTGTAGTATCTGTGGCCTGTACTACGCCGGCTGCCACACAGTGGATGCATTCTGAACAAGGCTTTTTCTATCATGTCATTAAACTAGGGTTGGGCGATATGGCCTGAAAATAACATCCATTTTTTTTCCCATTCCTTTTGATTTTAATCATGTTTTTCTAAAAACTACAAAAGACAAAGAATATTTTTAAAATATGTTGCTTTAAATTTTCTAATAAACATGAATTACCCTATTTGGAATAAAGTGCAAACCTATCTTTAACCAAATTAAACCCTTTTTTAAATAAAAATTTGATCAAACAAAAAAGAATCATCCAATTTGGGATCAATAAAGTGTCACCCTAACTTTCTACAAACTTTACTTATCAAAATTTAGAGCGCAGAGCTGAGAGAGAGCTGAAGGCCACCCTGTTTATCCTAGTTAAAAGGAAAATAAATTTTCAAGATTTTTTTATTTTTTAATGTTGTCCAAACAAATTAATTTGAATTTTGGTTAAAATTGATTTATTTCTCAGCCCTACTGTAAACCCACATAATAATGTTTTTTAGCTACAGCTTTGCAACCTAGCATAGGTTTTAAATATTGTTAAATGTGTCATTTCTCTTTACTATATACTTCTGTAACAAATAACCTTTAAAAGTTATTACATGCTAGCTCTTGGCCTTGAAATCAACAAAATGCTTCGTTAGTACTGTGTGGAGTAGGTGGAAGAGAAAGCCAAGGTACCAAACTGTCATTGTGAATGTTAATCACAGTTTACCACGGGTTCGACTTGCAGAATTTTCTGTGTAATGAGGGATTTTTTTATTTATTTATTAATTTTTTAACCAGCAGTTCAGGCGCTTTCACATTCAGTTGCACCCTAAGATAAAGCTTTTTTTTTCTTTTTTTTTTAATAAAGGTAATCACATTGGCTTGTTTACAACCTCTAATAAAATTGGTTGTACATTAGACTTTGTTTCACCACGTTTCCAGCTATTATTTCCTCTCAGCTATCGTTTAATTGAGTACAATGTTATCATAGGCATTAGACTTAATTTAGAAAACTATGAAAATAAAAACAAAATTGTAATAAACCAGAATTGTCAGTGGACATAAAATCCCAATAACGAGCACACTACAATAAAGCAGGCTGGCCTTCATTCAGAAGTCTTTGTGAAGAGACACCCCCCCCCCACAAGGCAAAAAAAAATCTGCTCTTTAGAGAAATCCCTACGTTGCCTAAACAAAACTGTAGGTTTATTTATCTGAAGAGTGAGCAGCTTGCAAGAGCCGTGACATGATGAATATTCACATTTAGTCCATTCAGCAAGAGATCTGAATGAGTAAAAGGGGCAAGGGATTCAGTAGTACTTGTATTTTGTTTATATTTATTCCTCATATCTACCTACTGCATTGTATCAAGGAGCTCTTTGAGGCTGGATTCAGTGTGATAACTGTTGGCATTTGTTTACCAAGCAAATACAATGTCAGCCAACAGTCAACTTACGCATGCAGTGCCTCTCACCTTCAGGGACGGAGTGAGAGAAGACACCAGCACACACAATCCTCCAAGAGCCAGAGGATCTCTTCTTTTTTTTTGGGTACATAATACTGTTGTGTTTAACTTGATCTCCTCTCACTGTGTCACTGCTGCTCATTTCTTTGGCTCTGGATCTTAGCAGTAATCCCTTTCTTCATGCTTCCGACAGGCTAATTCTAAGCCTATTAAGTTGTTGCAGCACTTGGCAGAGGATCATGCTCGGGACCCTTTTTGCCTTTCAGGTCATACATTATTTTTGCACTTTTTTTTTTTACAGAAACCTGTAAAACCAAACAATTCTGGCTTCTTCATTGCTCTCAAACTCTGGCAGAAAATCAAAAAATTTTTTTGACTTGATGCCAATATATATCTGGCTTAAAGCCTTAAATTCTCCCCTTGGCTGCAATTGTTTTATTTCCTGTCATGATGCGATTGAGATTTGCCTTATTTTCTAAAATTTACTGTTTTCTTTTTGACACTAGAGTGGCCTCAGTCACTACGTTTACATGGACGCCAATATTCCGACACCAACCTGATTAAGACAATACTCTGAATAAGACACTGCCATGTTAATAGCATTTTCTGATTACCTTACTCTGAATAAGGTTATAATTGGAGTAGGCAATAATTGAATTAAGGCATGTGGAGTAGTTGCATTATTGTGCACATGTAAACATCTTGATCGCGCTATGCTGTCCTATCTGAGTTTTCACAGCGTTCACACGCAGTTTATGGCAGTCAAACTGCTTGATGACGGGTGCTCTAGTTTCCGGCAGCAAGTTTACAGCTACCCTCAGAGGAAAAGATGACTGACAGCTGTAAGTTTTTGGCAAATAAGAAAATAAAACTCAAAAGGTGAAACAGAAGCAACATGTTCAATTGTTGTGTTGCTGTTTGACTTGTGGTTTCAGGTCAAAATCATACATGTGACGTAGGGTGGACATGCGTCTCGTGAGTCATTAATCAGACTGTGCTCTGCTACAAACAGAAATATGAATGGAATATTCTATAAGCAACTCGTGAACGCATTGATCGAAATATTGTCTTATTTAGAATAAGGTCATTAGTCGGATTATTGCAGCCCATATAAACATAGTCAGATAATTGAACTCAAACACAGAATTGGATGAAGTTGTACTTGAGATGCACCACGTTCCACAAAATCTTAGTGTGGAGCTTAAGTCTGAATAACAATATATCAAATCAGTATTAAAAGGCCTGCTGGTATTGCAGGACAGCGATGCTGCTTTGGACAATGTCGCTTTGCTTCAAGAATGTGGTGTTTCTGGCTTTCTGCTCATGAGTTTGGACTCAAAGTAGGTCACCCATATCCTCAGAGCTCTAAGCAGAGGATGATGGGTAGAGTCATTTCCGGCCAGATTTCTGCCTTCAACCCCTCTAGAGAAGAGCAGCAGGAGGAAGACACTTGCCTTCCTGTGAGGTTTGACAAGTTTGCCAAACAAATGCTAGGTCTGCAGCAGAAAGAGACTTCACCCTTTGAGTTATTGTATTAAATTCCTTTGCACATGTGTAAATACTGTATAGGATCAACGGGATGAACAAGGTTGATGTACATTTGAATGCGTGCGCTCTGTTTTCAAGAGCCTGACTTGTTTGACATGTAAATTGCTGTGATGGATTCTGTTTAACTCAGCTCTTAATTCAGCTTCAGTTTACTTCAACCATGGAAAAGATTTGATATATTTACAGGTCAATACTGTTGGTGTGCTAGTGGTTATTGTATTTTTTTCATTGGCCTGTTTGTGATTTTGTGCAAGCAAATACGGTGTACAATGTGGGTCAACTCCAGTCGTCTTTTTTGTCCAGCACTGGGCTGTTTGGAGATGGAACGGTCTTTTTTTTTGGAACTTTGGGACATCAGTCAAACATCATTACTTCAATAGCCCTGATCCAGGATCACCATACAAATTTTCACTGTGCTGCTTTGCTATCTTCTGAACCTCGGTCATTTCAATCAGAGTGGCTCATAGAATTTGCTTTGGGAAGAAGGTTGGAGATCTTTTCTCTGACCTGATGAGTAAAAAAGGACTGTCTAATTTACGGTAAACATTTTTGCCACTGCTTGCTTACGAGTGGTTTCAATAACTCTATGTTAGTTTGCACCTTAATAAGCTCTTTCTCTCCCCTGTTTTGGTCATTAGGAAAATTAATTACCATAAGTTAAATCAGATTGTGTTCATTCTTCCTGAAACACATTTTATGAGTCGCTGAGCAACTGAAATATCTCATGTCTTAGGACTTACTGATGCATGACTGTGACATGTTATGAGTCCTGAATCAGGGATATGCTCAACATAAAAATGTCCGGTGTCAGATGAAGAAAACACTTGGAATCATGTGAAATATGATCCACACTCAGCCAGGCAAACTTTTGCTCTCAAAACTTTTGTATGAACAATTTTTGCTCTTATGTCATTGTAAGATATTTTGAAGAGATTAAAAGAAGTTTATCAAAAGTGGGGTGAACACCTTTCAATCACTGTTGCATTGATGGTTTTTTAATAAAATGGATTGAAAAATAAACTGAATTGCTGTAAGGAAATGGAGCATGCAAATAACTTTACAACTGACCATTTTCTTCACAGTCCATAGAGGGTGAAGTCACGTCTCTTCCGTTGGACCCCATCGGGACTTATGTCAGATAAAAGATGAACATTATGGTAGCCAACAAGACAAAGTATTCGTCATTTAAATTGTATCACCAATCTCAAATATGATGTTTGTAAATTTAAAAGACAATTTTTCAAGTCAAGAAAATTGCAGTTTATCACAGAACTGCTGAAGTATAAGACTTTGATCGTTGCGTTTAATGACGTCTTAACAACGATCTCTTACAGAAGTGACTGCTTGCTGAGCTGCTGCTCTCAACATGCCCACGGTTGTGAGGATTTTTACCTCTTCTAATCCAGTTTCCCTCGTTCTGAAGGAACCAAAGAAACTGTGCCATGGTTAGAGCCATGATAGTGTATTTTGTGCGAGACGAGAGATGTTATTCATTGAGCGGTTCCACAAAAACAAAGCGGCACTTCATAGGGATGCACCGATTGATTGGCTGCCAGTCATTTTCAGTGATTTCCTGGAGGTCTCAAAAAAGGCCCAACAGTAGGGTCAAAAGGACCCATAAGTTTTTCTTCGGTTTTAGTCTGATGTTTTAGGACTCCTAAAGTCAAGGCTTGTAAAAGTTGTTTTTTTGCTGCCTTTTTTTTTTTCTTGCTGCTTTTAAAAAATAAAAGCAGTCAGTCACACATACTGTCCAGTGTCCTCTGCCTCAGTTAAGTGTTATCCGAGCCAGATTAAAAAATCCTCAATATATTACAGATATGAATAAAAATAACACAAATAAATTTGGTATCATGTTGTTAACAATTACAAATGACTGTTGAAGTCAGTATTTGAAACAGGAACATGTAGCAAACAATCCATTAGCTTGTATCAATAGAACTTCCTGACTGGTATTGGTATCAGCTGATTGGTAACGATATCGGCAGATATTGCTTCCCATCATCATGATCGCCGATCGGCCCCAAAACTCCTGATGGGAGCTTCCCTAGTACTTAACTATCTTCACGACAAACTGCAACTTGACAAACATATTTGAGAATGAGGGCACAATTTAAACGGGATCGAAAAACAATTTGTCCCTTTCCATTGACTACTGGACAAAATTTCTCTGAATTAAGATCCCATGAAACGGAAGTAGAAGGGCAGGACTTTGGAACTCTGTTGTCTTTGTGACTGCGCTCAGCCATGGGTAATTGCTCTAATTTAATTCACCTGATAGCCTTGACATTAAGAAACTACCAGCTCAATTAGCTTTGCACTCCTGTAGTTCCAGCCTGAGTGCTGTCTATGTACTGCCTCCGATGGTCCTGAAACCTCAAATTTTTTGCTTTAACATTATTGGAAGCACATATCGTTGTTAAAGAACAGGTACATTTTAAGGTATTTCGTCGTGTGTAAGCAAGGTAAGTTGGCAAATACCTACGTCAGCCTAACAAAAATAAGCTTTGAACATTCTCTTTTATGTCCTAATATGATTTGCATCTTTTGCTTCTACACACTTTGCAGACGGTCCCCTGGTGGGATGACCAGCTACAAAGCAGTGACTTCAAAGGTGCGTCTGTTTCCTGTCATTAACTGAAATACTATGTAAGGGTCTGGAAAAAAAAACAGAAGTATTAATGTTGCTGTGATGCATTCCCTGACCTTAATCCTCCACAGAGGGCAACTCTTCAGATTTTGCCCTGCACCGTGTCTCAACTGCTGTCTGCTTCACATGCCAGCAATGATACGTTTGCAATCTGTGACTGGGAACTAAACCAGGTATGTAAAACACTTCTACATTAGTGTATGATGCTATTTAATCATGCACAGGGCTGATGTTTTGACTTGAGTCATGTATGTGGTGGTAATGGGCTTGGTAGAAGTTGAAAAAAACCTTGAGTCTGCTTGAACTCAACACCAATGACCTTTTCTTGGATTTTAGCCTTATAATTTAAGAAGACTTGATATTCCCCCAAAGACCAAATATTAACCAGTCTACGGCTATTATGATGATAGT
>JAPQLA010000008.1:21773897-21788789 GCA_029822935.1 Naso vlamingii | reverse complement strand
CCAGGCAGAGACACAAACATTTAGAGATGCAAATTATTTACTGATGTCGTTAAATAATCGTCCAAAATGTACATATTGGTTATTTATCCTTATCAGTTAAGAAATGAACCAATAATATGAAACCAGATGGATTTATTGGCTTAACAAGAACAGTGTACACATTTAAAGTTGGTCTGCAATTCATCTATGAAATAGCAAGATGCTGTAATGCTCATTACATCAAACTGTGCCTGGGTTGAGAAACACAGTAGACTGAACAGCTGAAGTTACGTTGCCCTTTTGGACTTTGGACAGATGAAGACAACATGATTATAATTTATAATACATGTTCTGTTGAATGTGGAGAAAAAAACTGATGCCGGATAGATTTGGTAAGATCAAAGCTTTGAAATATTAAATATTTCGTCTTTGCTCTCTACATGTTACCTTTCTCACCTGAGGGTGCACACACTCAATAAAAAAAAAAAAAAAGCTAGCTAATTATTGCAGCCACACACACACACACACACACACACACACACACACCTAAAGAGATGCACATATTATTTCCGCATTGTAACCAGGCAATTAAAAAGCATAAATATTATTTAGCCTTGTACAGGAATGTGCTGGCAAAATCTATTAAATGTATTTTGTAGTTAACCATAATTGATTTATGTAAAACAAGAAAACAAAAACATGAATATCAAAATGACTAAATTTAAAACCAAATACCTGCCCAATTAACAAATATTCGAATGGCAGAATATTTGGGTCCAGTGCTAACATGAACGTGGCTGAAAACACGTCATCAGTGATGTTTTTCAAAACAGCTTGGCATGTTGAAGCTTCAGGACAGTTGGATTACTTTGGATAATCAGTCTGGAGGCATTTTCCAGTTTTAGTATGAAATTATTTTTACTTTTGAAAATTGGTCACCATTCACTACAATTTTCTAGTGATGACTGCAACACATTTTTCCTGTGAAACTCAGCAGGGTTTTATGAACTAAAAAACTTTGACCTTCCATTGGCATAAGGGTGAGAATGACTGAATTCTAATTTTTTTTTTGGGGGGGGGCTATCCCTTTAAAGCAGCTTGAATCAAATGAGGTGAAGGATGTGGTGAACATGAGTTAGCAAGCGCTTTCATTACTTATTTTCATTTTGAGTGGTATTTTTGGCCACCCAATTTAAATCCAATGTTTACTTTCCTATTAGCTAAATGAAAGCATCAGGTAAAAGAATATAAAAACTTTATACAGCTGAGGGACTACAAACTGAGAGTTTGGCCATTTTTTGTTTTTCAAATAGAGGCAGTCCTATCCACATGGCACATTGTTCTGCCATAATTTATTTAAAAAATATTGAATACTGCAGCTGTCACATCTACTAACAACACCAAATTGGACCTGCATACTCCAGCTCCTATTTGTTTTTCTTATATGACTGAAAAAACAGAAAGATTTTATGGTGTGGAGTGGTGGATCTTTATGATGATGATGTACCACACCTCACCTGGACGATGCAAACAAAACTGTGACCTTGATAAATTAATATATTGAGAAGAAAAAAAGAAGGAAAGTAATTTGCTTTAAATTGTGTTATTCCTATTGAGTTTTCTCCTGCCTTTTAAAGATATATTTAACCTGATATTTAAGGCTTTATCTGATATCTTTATTGTAATCCACAGTGTAGCATCGATAAGTAAGCATCAGCTGTAAGCTTTTGTCTTAAAAGTTCTCGCGCACCTTTCCATCTCATGTAGGCTACAGAATGCTTTCTCAAATGTGTTCTTTATGAGGTGTTCTTTGTGTGAATTATATTTGGTCAATGGCTGATTTACTCATAAAAATAGGAAGAAAATGTCACAAGCCAGAAAAGGAAAAGCAGTCTTACCTGTAATAGACTTTGACAAGGCCATGAACTGCGGGTGAAGACTGACTTCAAAGGATCTCAATAAAGAAGTCTGTATTTGTGACAGTAGAATCAATGCTACTTTTTTCTCTCCATTTTCTATTTTTACACCAGTGACTTTCTAAACAAGTGCCATTGTCAGATATTTATGAGACACTTGAATGAGAGGGCTTTAATTGATATGACTGTTATTAGAATTCATCTATGCTTGATATTTGTATAATAAACTGTAATCCATACCTCTCACTTGGCTGTGTGTGAAATGATGTGGAGCAGGATTAGCAGGTCCCTGGAGAAATCTCCCACTGAGCTTACTTTACTTTCATGTATTCACTTTTGTCTGCATGCTGCTAATGGTCCCATCTATGGCTAAAAAAAACCCTTGAGAGTGCTAATTAAGTGATTTTTTTTTTTAACCAAACTGATTTTGATAGCATGTCTCTAGCACATGCTAAATGTGTCATTTCCTCCACATGTTGAGGAATATATTCTCTGAAGATTTTAAGCACCTATCTGTTTTTTCTTTTTGATTTGTGTCCCAATCAGTGACAGATTTTGCTTTTGAAATGGCTCAGCTCGTCTTTCCGAAATGTCGTATCAGTTTTTTTTATCACTTTATTTCTCACGTTACTGCTGCTCTGTTCCATTGTTACAGCCATTAATAATTGTCCCCACCACATAATGAAGTGTCTCAGTGCCTGACAATATGCTGCTTAACAAGACTCCAGACACCCTTCAGCTGCCAGACATGCAAGCTTAAAGTGAGGTTGTTTTTCCACCAGAGGGCAACATGGGTACTGAAATCTACAAACAGCCCCTACGTCTCCTTCACTCCACACTGCTCTAGATGTAAATCACATTCTTTCTTTACGCACTAATACTATATGCCACTGACAGTCTCTTTGGATACAGAGATGCTGTTTGATATAATGGGAAAGCGCTCAGCAGATCTCGCTTTTCAGACTATGTGTCATAGTCCCAAGATAATGACAGGAAATTTTAAAAAATGAAGCTTTGTCCTAATTCAGACCCATATGAGTGGTGCAATAAACTTAAATTATTTGCATTTTCTTGTACAGTAGAAGCTGTAATCTGTGTACATTAAATTAAAGAGTACATTGTGGTTGTAAGTAAAGCAAACATTACATAGCTTCCACCTTTAGGGGTCTCTCAAGCTCTGTGCAGACCTTGCTGTCTAGCCAGTACAGATAAATGGCACCTCGTTAATCAAATCTGCATGAGTGCGCTCAGGTTGCCATGGCAATAATTATCAGAGCTGCCTAATTAACTTTCTCAATTGCTTAATGATATACGACCCTCTGAACTCCCTCATTTTTTTCTCTCTAATCCAAGTTGTTGTGTTTTTATTCCTCCATTTTCACTCCCCAGTGTTAACCCGTGACCGCCAAGATAATAGAAATTATAGAGAAATTAAATTCAGCACCACATCATTTCCTGTCGGCCCACGCCAGCCTGTGCCTTGGCTTTAACCAACGGGTGGTGTCAAAATTCACATGCAGCAGTAGCGCACACTACTGAATGCCGACGCATGTACCCGACGTGTCTGGCCTGTACAGTGTGTGACTCGCATACTTTGTCTTCTGCTGCGACCTCGTGTGACAGCTGACTGAAGGTTGGGAGCAGCGGTCCTGTCGTCCCTGATCAGCCAGGCGAAACTCTAGAGATACACAGAGACAGGGGGAATCGTACCTGGTGACACCCACCCTGCCATCCCCTGTCACAACCAGCCTCCTGTACTGTCTCCTGCCTTTCTTTAAAGCCTCCTGTCAGAGTGCGGCCTCCTCGCTGGCTGCAGTCCACACCAAATGTTGTTCTGAGTAAGTTGCTTATTTCTTTTACTCAGAAGTTTGGAAGCTGTGCATGAAGCACAACTGTACAGAACCAAAACTGAAACTTTTTTGAAAAGTTAACTAATGGTCTAATGGTCACTGTCCACATCTTGACTTTCTTCGCGTGTTATGTATTTTCTAGAAGTTTGTGCAACCTTGTGATAGAAGATGCCCAAGATGAAACACTAAGTTGTGCCATTAATTGACCTGAAAATGTTCAAGGTCACCAGCATCGGACCAACACTTTGATAACTTTTTTTTTAAGTAGCTTATTTGTGGAAAAGATACACAGAAAAATCGGCCCCAAATTTCATTTGTCTTTTACCAAAAATCAGCTTCCCTTTAACCATGACCACAGTCATCCTCTAAACTCAATGAAGCATTTTCAGTTGCCTGAATTTAAAGACCCCATGAGATGAAAAAGTTTTTTCCCCAGCTTTAACCCTGTGTCTGTGTAGTAATTGTTCATGTATCTCACTATATACCACATATTAAAACAAACAAACAAACAAAAATATTATTTGTGAGTATTTCTTACTTTTAAATTTGGTCTTTTCTCTGATTGGAAACTTTGTGATAACTCATCCTGCACTCAGGGATGTTTCTAATTGTTTTGTTCAATGAAAATGCTTTCTCCTTTTTTTTTTTTTTCCCCAAATAATATAGGGTGCCTACCATTGGCATGCAACGCCTCAATCGCAGGGAAGCCCGTTCAGAGGAGGAGAGGGACTCTACGGTGGCTATAACAGTTTTGGCTGAACTATATCAGTTGTGGGAGTGCTAGACAGGTTAGAAAACTTACTGATGTGTCTGTGTTCATAAAATAAATGGAGGTCTGTTAAGGTGTCACACAGCTCCATGAATAAACACACAGTTCAGAGTTGCCAGATAGAAAATATGGCAATATTGTAGCGCGGCTTTAAAATTATTGTATTTTTCCAAAAATGATCATACATATGAAAAAAATGAGAAAGGGCCCAAAAATTACACAATCGCAAGACTATGCCCTGCGCACCACATGAATGTAACAGCACAGAGGCGCTGTCCTTTGAACGAGACGGCAACTGTGTGCTTCACACAACACAGTCAACTGCATCCCAGTACACGATCACTCCTTCTGTTGTTACCCTTCAACACAAAAGCACCATATCTACACACAGTGTCAGTATTTTACCATAGGGAACTGAAATCACTCAGAGAAATGGCAAAACTATCATACATTCAGCCTGTTTTTGACATTATTGATTGTACATCATACAGAGGGCAAAAATTACTGTACAAATACGACACCAGTTGTCGTACATCTGGCAGCACTGACATTGCCCCAGTTTGCGTTAGCTGAGCTAGTGTTGTAAGAAGAGGGGTTTTCTATCATTAACTACAGCTGATATACTCCTCGTTTATGAATTTTATCAGCTGTGGTAGTCCTAGAAACATTAAAAAAAATTAATGTTGCGTCTGTGTTCATAACATCATCCTGTGGTGTACAAAGTCATATTGTACTCTGGTTGTACTGCTCTGTGTTGTCACACACAGCCATACTGTCAGCCAGGGTGGAGGGTGGGCGTAGCACAAATTCAGCCCTGCTGGCTAAAGTGAACGTCGATCAATATCCGTGACAAGTTCCTACCTACAGGCTCGTTTTTGACAAAAACACTTAAATATGCAGAAGCAAATCGCACTCTGACTTCTGTTTCACAGGGTTTCTAAACTAACCTTTGAGGGGCTGCTAGCAATTTAGCGTAACACTTCCATAAAAATTGAGGTCTCATAATAGCCATGCCAAGAAAAAAAATAAAAAAATCTGAGATAAATTGACTTTCAGTCCTTAGTGTGTCCCACATGTGTATTTCCCATGATACCACCTAATAACATCTGCCAATAGACTCCCCAGTCTTTCATTTTAAAAATTTTAGGTATTAAGCCCAAATCAAGATACCCTTGAAAACATCACTGTGATGTCATCTGGGTCAATAATTTAAAATAAACATCAGCTTGCAGGCCAACATGGACAGGAGGTTGTTTATGAAATTAAAAAACTGAGATTTGAACACATCAAACTCTGTGAAAACAGAACAAACTCCATTTGCTGATGAAGGCCATGACATGATTAAAAGCTCCAGAGCAAGAGGTGAGCTTCTTTTCTCAGCCCTTATTTCCACGGTCAAGAATGAGCATTGAACCTAAATAATGTGCCGTTAAGGTTGGACAACTCGTGAAGCGTCAGTTTTGTTGCTGTCAGTCATCTTTAGGCTGTATTCAGAACAAATCAGGTGATCCGGCAAAGACGCAGTGCTTCTCATTCATTTGAATGAAGCCCGTCTGTTCAGGCTGTGCCAGTCTGAGCTGCAGCGGCTGCCCGAAGAAACGCAGCCCACTGCAGTGAATAAAGTTGAAACTGGCTCAACTTTTTCACCGCAGCTGGCTGTGTGATGCTGTGGCAGCCAATCACGTCAAGGGCCCATCTTCCAGCCATTGACCGCCACCCGTGGATTGGTGGAGGAATAAATGACACAACTTGAGTTCACACAAAGGGTCCTGTTATGTTAATTAAATGAGACTGGGCAACCCTGTGCCTTTTCAGCAGACCAACTGATTTAGTCTAAATACAGCCTCATGAAGGTCTTGAAAAAGTTATGTTGCACCAAACGTCTGTCCAGACTCGTGCCTAAGGTCTGGGATCAGTGCTGGGTTAGTAGACCGCATGGCCTGGAAGAGTTCATGTGATTAACTTTCTGCAACCACCCTCAGGAAGCTTTATAGGACTGGGTCAAATCAAGCTTTGGCAAAGAACCTTACAGCGTAGTTACCACCAATGTCTGCCATATGTCTGGCACTACCCGCTGACACAGTGTGATACCATTCCCCCTTTTATTTCCCACATAACCTAATTTCACAAAATCCGAACCTTCCTTCTATGCCTTTGATCAGAAGTGCTTTAATTGTACCTGATTGCTTTTGTTGCCTTAAAGCCAGTGGGGAAAAGTGGCAGGGGAAAGATTATCTTTGTAACACCTCTGCACTGCATCACTGTGTATTTTTTTTTCTCTTGTGAGTGGATTTCATGGTTGAGAGTGCAATTTGAAATAGGATTAACAGTAGGTGTCGGGTAGTGTTAGCTAAACCTCTTTATGTCAGGTACGGCGGAGAGAAGTCTGTCACTGCGTCTGCCTCAACCCTTTCACCACTGAACATTGCTTGAGGGGGATTCTTTAAATATTACTAAAACTGTATTTGTATTCATCAAAGGGCTGTGAGGCAGGCAGGTGCAACACAATGTTGTGGTTTCCACCTATAAAAAACAGAACAAAGTATACACATGTGTGGTATTGAACAATCTGAAAGTGTCGTCCAATATGGGATCAAAATGCAGCTTTTTGTGTTTTTTGGGGAAAAAAAAACAACTTTAAAAAGAGCTCTGTCTCTTTTCTGTCTCAGCGCCTCAGTGACATTGGGAGGCCACATGGTTGGCTGCAGCCCAGACCCACAGAGAGGATGCATTCCTGGGATGGCCACTGGCAGTGTACAGGCTGAGATACCCAACCCTCCGCTCCCACAGTTTCCGCACACAGCAGTGAGTCCCTCTTGAAAACAACAGTTTCGGCAGTCTTATGTAACTAGGGTTGGTTCTAAAGAGAAGGGAGGGCTGGAGGGAGGGATTATGAGCTGACAGAGAGAAAAAAGGGGGAAGGTTGTTTAAGGCTGATCACTGAAACAAAGTTAAGTATAGTAATTGACTTTCCCAAGGCCAGTGTATAGCCAATGTATATTTAGCCCTTGTATTGAATTTTAAGGCTTGGGGTGGACATAACTGTATCGGTCAGGTACTAGATACTAGGGGAAGGTGTTCGGTACTCACCCCATATGTAGCAAAATCTTAATACACCCAATCTTTCGGTGTGTCTTCCTCGCTTTTCTCCACTTCAGCTTCCTGTATAGAAGAGGCACCTATCAGTTCCTGGTTCAGCCTCTTAGCTCCATCTCCTTCCACAGGTCAACAGCTGATTTTGGGTTAGATGTCTCTGTGGTTTTTATAGTTAGAGTCAGTAGCATTCATTCATTGCTGTTTGTAAACACACCATTCAAACTGACCCTTTGCTGAACGCCGCCCTCGAATGCAAACAGATCAATCAGAGCATAGCATTTGCCAGCTCTGACGGAGGTCTGACAACTACACGGCTGTGCTCCACTGAAACTCATGCAGTCTTTTCAGATTTTTGTCATTTTCAGGCTGATTCTGTGGATTTCAAGCTCATCACGGTTAAACGTTGTCTTTGGCAGTTTTAAAAGTGATGCTCGTCATTCAGTGAGGTTCCTAGAAATGTAGTGGAGTTAAAAGTAAAATATTTATCTTTGAAATGTAATGGAGTGAAAGTGATAAGTATCCAAAAAAGCAAATAGGCCTACTACTAATATACTAAAATAATAACATACTAAAAAATGTACTTAAGTACAGTACTTCGGTAAATGTACTTTGTTACTGTCCACCACTGGCTCCATGCTAGCTCCAAAAACTTGACAGACATAGCAACAGTAACTAAGTGGGGTGTGGCTTAGCAAAGGGTCAGCTGGGCCCCTCCTCCCAAGCTCAACCCACCAGAAGTATTGCAACTTCACGTGTACTATGTGTACTGTTATACTGCTTACCCAATTTTACACAGCATGTTACATATGAATATTACATTTGCGTAACAGAGAAGCTGAAAGTTTAGCAAACTAACCACCGGCGCTTGGCACTCATCTGTCCATCATAAAGTAGCTCAACTCTGCATCGCTCCTCCCAGCCTCTCATTCAGTGCTCCAAAGCGGCTGAAAGCCAAACCGAGATTCACTCTTGCTCTGAAACAAGTTTTATTCGTTTTATTCACTTTTGCCTCATACGGCTATATTTCCTTTTCTTCGCACTATGTACTGTTCCATAACTTTCTCCGGTCTGGATGGCATCCAGCCGCAGTGCTCCGTGGTGCTCTCAACCTCACCTGTGTGCTGTCATTTACTAGGGGAAACGCACCTGAAAACCAAAACATCAAAATACAGGCATAGGGCGGTGTGTCTTCATATGCAGTCACCACCACACATTTATAGAGGCCCAGAAGTGATGATTGAGCAGCATTACTTCTGTGTATGTTGATTTTTTGTTTTTCAGTAAAGTCCAGCTCACTGCACCTTTAATGGGAGGAGGAGATCTGAACTCGTTTCCTAATATGTAGAGATATGAGAATCCCCTCTCACATGCTTTAGTGCACAAAGAGAGTTTCGGTAAGACAATGTTGTACATAGTGTGGTTGACAGCAGCCCCGTCTGTGCACATGGCGACCAGTCATCCAAGCCTGTATCATGGAAGAGCTTCACAAATCCAACCATTACAGCCTGCACATTACAGAGTGGCGCAGAAAGGAAATGTAAAACTCTTAGAACCCAGAAATGAGTTTGCATCACTGAACTTTCTTAATCTTGAGTCAATGGGATTTTCTAATAGGGGGTTTTTGTTTAGATGCCCCAAATAAGGTCTGCTGTTAACACCAACTTAAGCTCTCATGTGTTGTAAAATACTTCAATAAAAATACCCACTTGTGATTTTTTTAAGCTTTTGTGTTTAGACACGGTAGGGGTCAGGTGGTTTCTAACAGGTGGATAAATGAGATTATAAAGATTGTTGGGTTGTTGTTGCAGACAGGTCTTTGCAAAGATGTGGACATGACAGCCTCTTATACTGCTGCTTCGCCTGCAAGAGTCCCATTCAGGGTTATTATCATTAGCGAAAGCTAATGAAAAAACAAAAACTAGAATAGAAAAAACATTTTCATTAAATAAAATAAAAATAAAAACAAAGCTTTCAAAAAAACCCCTGTATTGTACAAAAATAACTAAAATAAAATAAAATAATACAAAAAATATGTTTAGTTTTTGTTTTTGTCATGGTGTTTTTGTCACAGTATTTTGGATGGATATTGAATCTATCCTCAGTGTCTTTGTTCCTCCTTCCTACCTTTGTGGCATGCCAGACTGCCAATTGGTCCACATCCTTCTTCTGGTAACGTAAACCAGCCTGGCCGGCATCATGGCCAAGTCGAGAGAAAGCGGCAAAGACTAAAACTAACAAAAATCAAACTAAAACTTTGCATTTTCGAAAATAAAAAACCTAAAACAAACTACAAAACTTGCTTAACTGAAATTGAAAATAAAAGTCAAAGCAAAATAAAAATAAAAACTAATGAAAAATCCTAAATTATTCTAACCTTGGTCTCTTTCTGTTCATTTCATTTTCCTGCAACCAGCCAGTGGTGCGGTTGGTCTGGCTGGGTGATTAGTTGGAAGGTGACATGGACAGCGATTGTCACAAAAACCCACTGCTCTTTAGTAAAACCCTGCATATAATTTTCCAGTGTGTATTTCTTTCATAGGTCATGTGTGTATCAGCATGAAGCAGAAAAACTAACAAGTTAAAGCAATAAAAACATAGAGAGCTTGAAGAAGCTACCCACCACTACATCTGCACGTACTGCCATAGACTTTTTTGTTTGTTTTTCAAAGCACGAAATAAATGCTAAAGTTTCTCTGTGTCTACTGGGTGTGAGAATACAATATTTATAATATGTAAGAAGGCTAACACGCTCCACATAATCCACTCTATGAGGTATTAAAACGTCATTGTTGTGTTTGCCCCTCTGTGGTCAGACATGCTATGAGCATGATTTTGGTATATTAAAGCAACACTATGTAACTTTGACTGAGACCCACTGCTTCAAAAAACAAAACTTAACGATACACATTTATACGTCGCATAAAACAGCAATTTGAGTAAAACCGGATCATATTCTATGGAGATGATGTCCTACGACTGCTCTGCCTCAACTCTGCGATTCATGAAGGTTCCCAAAAGCAACATGTAGGCTTCCTGTAGACAAAAGCTGCAACTGCAGCTCTGGGTCATTGCTGGTGACAGCTCCACTAAAATAAAAGGCTGCAGACAGACAGAGCAGTTGTCGAACATCAGAGGGAAAACTAGGGGGCATTTTCTCTGTAAAATATCATCCGAATTTACTAAGATTTCTGTTTTGTGCATCATTAAGTTTCGTTTTTTAAAGCAGTGGGTCACAGTCAAAGTTACATAGTGTTGCTGTAATTTTGTAATCTAGATTTTCATAGCAAAGCCTCTGCTCCAGGCACCTTGCAGAAGCTGCAATGTCATGGCAGATTTGTTTCCTCTGCGTTGCCATGAAGACATCTGTGGGCAATGATTGAGACTCAGCTCAATGATTAATTGAAGTGAAACAGGTGAGTCAGAACCTCATGGTGCAACCATCTCTTTCTTTCTGTTTTGCCTCACTATGAGCACAGAAAAGAATATCCCAACTTTCCTGATTGGATGTGTCAGTGGCAGCAGTTACTCAACAGTTAAAAGCCTCAGGGTTTCCCAAGGCAGGGAGTGGCAACCCCCTCCGCCAGTAAACACATCAATAATCCTGCATGTTGACTGGCTGGCTCTGGATAAGGCTTGAAAATGAAGGAGGAAGACCCGTGGAGAAGAAGCAGTGAGTGTTCAGTCTAAGTGTAGGGAGCCTTGGAATAGTTAGTGGTGTAGTGTTAAAATGAGGGCAAAACCTGAGCCCCAGTTGGTGATCAGCGTAATGCAAGCAGCTGCCAAAGAAAATAAAAATCAATTCATTTCTAAGAAAGGAGGGAACATATCCCTTTTATGAACGCCCATACACTCATACATATGCAGTAACATTAATAAACCAGACACAACTTACTGTGTTTCAACGAATTTAAAGCAACAATCAGACATTGTAGAAAATCCATTTCTTCGTCATTTTTAAGATCATTGTACGATTTCATCTCCATGTGTCCGGTACCAGCGTGGTTTGGGATGTATTCAAGTCAATTTAAGCACAAAAACAACGAGCCCAACTCTGTCAAAAGTATAAAAATATGCCTTCTTACAACTCCAAGCTTCCCTTCCCATGCAATGTAGAAACAGAAATTTAAAAACAAGATGTTGTGGTTTATGCATTTCACAACAAGTCTCCATACCTAAATAACAAAGTAGGTCATGTTAGTTTCCTTACAAAACAACCCACATGAATGTTTTCTGATCTGCCTCTATAGGTAAAGCTGCATTAGTTGTTTTTTTTTTCTTTTTCTGGCATCTTAGGGGCAGTTTGTTGCTAACCATGTCAGTTAAGTTGTGCTGAAAGTGTGAAAAAGTCCTTGCCAGTTTCCGAATCCTGCAGACAGAAACAGCATTAGCATTCATTTGGAGTTGTGTTTCTGGCCACCTGATGATAGCTGTTTAGTTTTTGTCAGCTTACTATTGGTAGTCAGGTGCTGTAGAGAAGAGGATTTCTTTTGGGTTGCTGCTGGAAGTTAGCTTGAAGCGAGCTCTGAGACTAAACCAAAACAATAAAGTTACAGATTACAAAACCAAAACAACGAGCTGAACTGGTGAAACTTTTTGAAGAGCTGAGGGCAACTGCAAAGTCGGGCAATGATCGTCTTTGAGTTTGTCATGCTGAATGACTCTTCTCTTACATTATTACACAGTTATTTTGTCAATATTAAAATGTAAATAGTGCAGCTTTAAAGGGATACTCGAACTTTTTTTTTCTTTTGTAATTTGCCTCCCCACCAAGTTCCAAACAAAAAGATAGATCCCATTCTTTTGACTGCGTGAGCAGTAACAAGGGAGAGACAGGCAGAACTCACCCACCGCTAATTAGCTTAGCTCAAATACTGGTAGTCAATGGGAAGTGCTAGCCTTGAAAGTGCTTGTTGTGACTTGTTTTTTTTTTTTTTTTTTAACCACATTACGTTATTTTTATACTAAGATTAGCATTTATGTTATTTTAGAATGAAATACATACTGGAAGGAAACCGCAAGGCGCATACGCAAACCACCGCGGATATGCTTGTAAGCAGGTCAACAAACAAAACAACAAAATGTTAAAAGAATAATTAGAATTACATTAAGTGCTAATCTGAGTCTGAAAATAACATAATGTGGTGAATAAACAAGTCACAACAAGCACACAAGACTGTTTAGAGTTGTTTGAAAGTTTATCTGCTGTCTTAAGGTGGAGGCAGGCTAGCATTTTCCATGCACCACCACTGTTTGAGCTAAGCTAATTAGTGGTGGGTGAGCTCTGCCCGACTCTTTCTTGTTGCTGCATACACGGTCGAAAGAACGGTATTCTTGCCTGGAGCTCGAGAGGGAGACAAATAACAAAAAGAAGAAAATTTGGCGAGTCTCCTTAAGATTTGGTTAAGTTTAGGCAACTAAACTTCTTTAAGTTCAGGGAAAATTGTGGTCATAGTCAAAAGAAATCAAAAGTTCGCAGTCAAGATGAGTTTGTAAATCATCCCCCTTAAATGTACCCCAAGAGATTTTATGACATTATGACAATGTCATGCTATGTAAAAGTTAATCTTTCTACCATTAAAAGTTGCTTGTCAGGGGAAAAACAAACATAGGTTATCTTATGCATTTGAACAAACAACCAAGGTTGTAATTTTTCTGGTGAAGAGCAGTTTTGGAACTGTTGCAAGACATTTTATTTGACTGTTAGTTGGGATAAATGCCAGCAATTTTCACTCTCTTTTAGTCTTTTTGCTAAGCTAAGCTAATATGACCTGGAGCCACAGTTTGTCTGCACTGGACATCCTGACATGATATTGATATTATTCCTCTCATCTGAGTGTGGGTTTAATGGAAAGCATATTTCTCTAAATATTACATTGCTCCTTCTAATGCAATGGATTTATGCCTCCCTAAAGCATTTATAATCACATTTTCAGTATGGCAAGTTATCCAAGTTACACAGCATCCCTTCATTTTTCCATGATTAGACTTTGAGATAAAGAGGAGGCAGCTTGAGGGTGGTGGCAGTGACAAGTCAATATGTGCATCATCAATATTTGATGCTGAGACAATGGATAAACTTGAATCTGACACAAATCCATTGGCAAAGTCAGTTAATCTGACAAATTATTGCTGGAAATGAAACACTGATGTAAAAAATGTTTGTTGGAAGAATTAATTGTTCAGTCACTTCATTTTTGCACAAACAGCTACAGTATCTTTGACAAATCCACTCCCCTTGTGTGTAACCGTGTAATTCTCCGTCTGCCTCGTGCCGTGTCCAGCCGTGTGACTCATGTTTCTCATGTTTACGCTGCGGCGGTACATCACCTAGCTATGACGACGAGGACTTTGTTGTAAGCCACAGCTGGACACCCTATATCCACCCTGCTGGCACAGCGTCAGTGTTTTCATTCCATATGGTAGGAGTCACACCACATTCCGGTTACAACTTCTCTGTGGCGCGTAAAAATCTCCTCTTGAAACCGTAGAGCCATGTGTTTTTGATTTTCTCTCTGTTTGTTCCCATTTACAGCATCACTCCTCCTTTTCTTTTGCTCTCTTTCTCACACACACACACGCGCGCGCACACTCACGCGCACAAACACTGATCGCTCGCTCTCTTCATGTTGATAGGTCTATTTAGTCCTCATGAAAGCATTCCATTTAGGTGCATTTGAGGTTATGGTTGTCACTGACAACTGGCTGTCAGAGAGTGGCGGTGTTGGGGGTTTCCAAAGAGGCTTACACCACACAGAGCAGCTATTGATGGAGCCTGCTTTATTGACTCAGAGCCACCAAAGCAATGGTGCGACAAAGACAGCAGGGAAGGTTGGTAGTTTGATTCCTTGACCCCACAAATGGAGGAGGTGACTCCATCTGGTACTAAGTCTTATTTGATTTTATCACAGCTAATATTTTGAGAGAAATTAGGTGGTTTCTCCAGACGAAAAAAAAAGTGATTGAAGGGGGAAACCAACAAAAAAGAAAAAACAACTCAAATGAAAGGAATACAAACCTATAAAGCAGGGCTGTCCAATTAATTTTTATTTTTTTTTAAATAGTGATTTATCACAAAATTTCAGTAGTTGAATGTGATTAATTTGCATTTTTCATTTTATGTTGAAAATTCTGTTATTTTGCATTTCACAACAGTTCGTAAGTCCATATTAACAATGTAAAGCAATTCTTACCAGTGTAACTTGTTTGGGAATCGAATGGCCACCATGGTACATCTCTTGCATAAGTCTCGTGCAGTAACAAAGAAGAGATGGGGAGAGCTCAC
>JAPQLA010000008.1:21743888-21766429 GCA_029822935.1 Naso vlamingii | reverse complement strand
TTTAAACCAGTAATCTGACTTTGTAACATCATTTATAGTTTGAAAGAGACAGAAAAGCATAATATGACCCCTTTAAAAATCCCTCTGTCTGACTGTTGTAATCGTCTGCATCCATAACCATGTTTCCATCAACATGTCTTGATGCATACTTTGAAATATTGCATTAGAAATGGTAAATGGAAACGGCTAAATTTAAAAAAAGTCCTCAATTTAGCAGAAAAAAGTTTTTCTGCTTGCTTACGGTTATTTTTGCCTTTGTCATAAAACAGTTAATACACAAAAAAGGAGATGGAACAACTGTGTTGAACTGACTGTGAATATTTATCTGTTGCTCCCCAAAAGGCCTGGTAACAGAAGAGCATCATGACAATTTTAGATGGTAAACTGCAACCTCTTCTTCCTCTACTGTTTATTTCAACCACGTGCAACATTGTTTATACTGCCATCCTCAGGACAAACAACGCTTTGCAGCCTAGTTTATTCGCTCCAAATCAGTTGCTAGAAACGCTTCTAATTTGCCTTTTCCCTTTAGCCAGATGTCAAAAGTTCGCCTAAATTTGGTTCGGTTAACTTAAACATGTCTCATGTGCCATGTGTTGCATGTAGATTCAAAATGCCCATTTGGGCCGACGGTAAAAGATGAAACGTTTCTGAAATCACTCCCTCATTTGTTGCTTGTTATATAATAGACACTAGTTAGTTACAGGATAATTAACACATAGTAAGGAGTACATTGAAAGTTTTAAAGCTCATGAATCATATCCTTTTGCGTCCTCACTGATATTCTGCAGAGTCGCATGACTCATTGTTGTATCTATAAAGAAACAAGACTAATTGCATCATGGGACTGTAAGCTTAAAACTTGTCATGGAGACTCCTTTTTCAGTTTTTTTTTGAGAATGCAGTGTGGAACATAATCATACACCAGCACTCAACTAAAATAATGGAGAGTCAATATCACATGCTATAAAGTAGACTGGGGGTGATAAAAGACAATGAATGTGTTTCATTAGCCTGGTAATGTAATAAAGGAGAAATACAGCTTAAAGTTTGGGTCAGGTTAGGATCTAATTTAGGTTGTGCAACTCATGGACACGTGCATAGGAGAATAAATGTAAATACAGTGAAAAGATAAGAAACAAGCTGTTGTATACTTATACAGATTTATTGAATGGCTGTGTTTGGGTACAGAAACCTTCAACTCCAACATTTTATTGTACAAAGTCAGTCAGTTAAGTGTACAAAGACAAGAAACACCTGGTGAGGAGTGGCAGAACAGAAAGAATTTTGACTGCTGCTTATGTAACTGTGAATATTTAGTATTTCCGAGGGAAAGAAAGGACAATTTTAAACCAGCTTTTCAAGAGCTTTAGGGAAAACCTTCATGAACACTTCTAATTAAAATTTAAAGATGATCTCTGGGCAAGGAGTCAAACCTTAACTAAGAGTTTATTTGTGGGACTTTTTTGTCCTGCAAAACTAATTTCTAAAAAGAAGATATAACACATACACTTTTTTTTGTTGCATGAAAATCCAAGTTGTCAAGTAAATAGGATATATGTTGCATAGACCCCCCCCCCCCCAAACAAACAAACAAACAAACAAACAAACAAACAAAAACCTATGGGGACACTTTACTTAAAGCATCCATCTATGATGCATTATCAGCATACTTATAATGTGTTATAATGCACCTATAGTGCTGTATAGATACGAGCAAGGTTTGGGTTAACCCAAACCCTACCCATAACCATAACCACATGTAAAGAAATGTGCTCATAATGTGTTATAATGTGTTATACATGTTCATATTGTGTTATAATGCATTATAGAGACAGGCTCCATAGAAAGTGGTACCAAAACAACCTTTTTAAACATAATTTTTAAAGATATTTGTCAGCCTTCAAATTAGTCAGACTGACTTTAGGTTGGTTTACCTTCTCACATATTCCTGATTACTGTGAGCGAAAGAGGATCTTTACGTCTAATATGCTTCTAATCTGCTTGTAATGCATCCCAATGCACTTCACGTAAAGTATTACCGCCCACGCTGATGGCCATCACCTTGTTCTGCCGAGATTCCACTTGCAGGAGATAGAGACAGAGAATAAGGTGCGCAGCACAGAAAGAGATAAAGAGAAAGTAGAGAGGAGGCAAGGAGACATTTTGAAGAACAAGGTATTATTTGTCCTGCCAATAAAATCTTTTTTGAATTGGACTCAGAATTGAGTGGGAGAGCGAGAGAGGCAGAAAGAGAAAAGATAGAGCGAGTGCGAGAGTGGTGGCGGTGGCCCCTGCTGCTGAGCACATTGATAGCAGCCTTAATGCCTGTGATGCTCCGGTGCCAGCCGAGACAGAGGGGAATTGGTTGGAGATGGTAGAACAGGCTTAGAGGGTTCCCTGTGCCAGCCAGCCTGGCGCTGGCTCAACAGAAAGCCCTCTGCACTGCTACACAGTTATTGTTATTATCACAAAGGCCCAGCAGAAGGAGAGGCAGCTCTCGAGTTGGCGGGCTTGGCGCTGGGTTAACCGGGGGCGGGAACGGGAAGAGGAATTTGGAAGGCGAAGGGGGTTGGTTGTTGAATCTGAGACTATGGTAAAACTCATCTGATCAGTCCTGTGAATGGAGAGAAAACAGTTGGGCAGAGTCGTTAAGGGCTTGAATGGAAAGGAGGCCATGCGGAGATGGACAGATTTTGATCTGAGAGGATCAGTTGCCTTGTCAGTTGATGCCGTGCTACAAAAGACATTAGAATAGAATGTGGACACATATCACTTCAGTTTGGATAGGATGTAAACAAGGGATGCACCGGCAGTGGAGGTGGGGTTTTCACTGCTTAAATGAGTCATAGTGGTTGGAATAGAACATAATATTCTCGCCCTCAGCCCTCACACTTCAATCAGTTGAAATAAATCAGCTGGAATAAAATGTTGAGAAACACTCTCCAGACAGAAATTCCAGAGAGAAACCCGAGTCCAGACACACAACAGCCAGTCAGGCAGGCGGATCTTGGGAATCGTGCCTGGTGGTGTGTCGTAAAATGTCGGCCCAGCACACATTTTCCTCATGTTGTCTACCAGACCTCAGGGCTTGAAAATGTTTTGGTGTCTGGCTTTGTAAGATGAGCAAAAAGCATTCAGTCCTCTGTCCCCACTGTCAGTCTGTGACTCAGGAGCAGGTCGGCTCATAATACAGTTATATGGCTAACAAGACCTTAACCCTTACATGCACAAGTGGGTCAAAAATGACCCGGTGAGGTTGTTTTCTGGCAATATCTTTGTAATTATAAGTTGCTATCATGTTATATTTCAGGTATTCCTCAAAAAACTTTTTTTTATCATGCCATTTAAAATGTTGAGTTATCTTTTATACATTTTAAGAAATTGCAGTTTTTGTATTGCTACCCCAGGTTTCCATAAGAGGGTCAAAAATGACCCGGATGCATTTTCTTTGGAATCTCATGGAAACCTTTGATTCTGATCAACTATGGCAGTCAGGGACATATTTACTATCAACCACAAAGATTATATCAGAAGTGTCACCCCTCAGGAAGAACAATGTACACCGCAAGATCTGATATACATAAGTATTATCTTTATTTTTTTGGTCAGAAAGTGTTTGACGTGATGAAGCTGTCACAGGCCTAATTCAACAACATGACAACATGTGTAGGCCTGCATATCATACATTTATTGTGTAAAAAGGTATGTTGTATTATCATGTCAAAACAACCTATCTTATTTTGCTAGCTAACACTAGCTAGCCAGCTTAAGAAGCTAACATCACTGTATATATAGGCCTATTGTGTGCGCATTTATTTACAGCTGTATATTAATATTGATAGGTCAACTAAATAATTCTCCCTCCTTTTATATTTCCTTACATAAAGAAATGACTGAACAGTCACTCTCACACACACACACACACACACACACAAATAATATTAACATTTTCTATGTGTAATTTTTCTGTTTTTCAGTTATTTCCAAATGTTAAAAAAGTGAAAAATAAAAAACGTTTTAAAAATGAAATCTTCTTGTGTGGACCAAAATATAATACTTAATATAACACAAGTGATTATTCTTATCCAAATCACAAAAATGGCATATAAACACATTATTTCTACCATGGGTCATTTCTGACCCACTTTTGGAAGAGTGCAGGGTCCAGTTACTTATGCATCCAAAGATTAATGAGCAGATCAGGAGGGTTATATTAAATGTGTCTATATCTTCAAATAATTTTCTGTTTTTTTTCTAATTTTTTACAAATTGCATATGCTTTACATGGCAACTAACCATTTTGAAAATCACACAGTAGAAAAAAAATGTAATTGTATTTTGTTTACTGCCTCAGGCAGCCATTGTTTTATTCATTTCTGTATTTATATGAAAACTTAATAACTGAAGTGACTTGAGTTATGTAATCCATTACAGTTGCTACTTGAGTAATATTTAACTTTGACAATGATTTGATATATTTTTTCTGAATTTCATGCAGCCATTGGTTTTCATTCATTGTCATACAATAAGAAAATCACTGTGTCAATCTAGTCATTTTGCAAAATCATACTGTTACATTGGAGGGATTTTTGTTGTATTTCTTTACTGGTTTAGGCAGCCATTGTTTCGCGTTAACTTCCATATAATTTGATAAGAAAATCTCCTCACTCTTGTAATTTGCTTCAGTTGTGCATTATATCACAATGATATTTAACTCTGCATTCAGTTTTTAGGTTACAAATGACTTTACTGTTGTGGAGGAAGGCAGCAAAGAGGTTCAAAGCAATCTGTGTTTAAACTGCGTTACCACTCAGTCATGATGAAGAACAAAAAATAATGAAGACCAGGGCTGAAACTTAACCCTAAAACTTGAATGTTAAACAATTCATAATTAACACACAATTTGTTTGAGTAACCTAATCCTGAACTATTTTAAATTTTGAATACAAGGAATTGCTCTGATGTGGACTTGAAGGTTAATACTGGTGCAATTGGTGGGATGTAAATGGAAAACAATGGCAGTCTGGACCAGCATAAAACACTCATCCAAAGTTCTGAAACACAACAGCATGGTTTGCAAAATCATGAATGTGATGTAACGAACATGCGATTGATGGATTGCCGTGGTAATGGATATATATCAGTGGCTGTCTTGAGCAAAAAAGACACATCCAGAATTTCTAAAACACAACAAAAAGTGCGGTTGCTGGTTTATGATTTGAAAAGAAATACATAACATTTTGAGAAAAGCTTAAAAGTTATACATCACATCTATTCACAGCAGCACCAAACTGATTATAATCCCACTGGAGTCACTGAGAAATGTCATATGTAATCATGCATCTGAAATGGCACTAAATTTTAATGTGATTAATGACACGTTTGCTTCATAAAGTATTCAAACCCCTAACTTTCTGAATATTGTTCTCATTACACTATGCACCAGTTTTAATAAATCATCATGCACTCACTGTGTTCATTTATAATGGGCTTTTGATGCCTTATAATGCCTTATGAGCACCACTTCAAGTAATGTGTGGCCCTGATTTTTTTTTAAAATCGCAAATGGGATTAGTTTTTGAGTTCCTGCACACGCTAAAATGGGTCTGATAGAGGTTTGTATGGATCTAAAGATTCTGTGTGTGTTTATTTGTGTGTGTGTGTGTGTGTGTGAGACTCTGCTCTTGTTGTTGTATAGCTAGGCCTGATGGGAGTCCAGGTCCGGGGGGTACAGCTCTAGTTAATAATTCAGATGAGGCTCATTATCAAGGCAGCGCAGATCTCTCTCTGATTCCACCTTAATTGCAGGCAGGATGTGCCTCTCAGACACTCTCAAAGTCACTCCCCCTTCTGTCTGCAGCTGCAAATGACTACCACATACACTTACATGCACACACACACAGATATCCCCTTGTTCTCTCCCAGACCTCAACTCTTCGCAGCAGGTCGACCTGCTGAGATCAGGCCAGCATCTTCGCGTGAGCAAGTGAATGGACATTTGGAAATGAGTAGATAAATCCCACTCAGAGCTTGTGACTATCACAGGGTATCAACTCCAAGGCCAGGCATGTGCTCCTATTATGAGTCACTTACATTTTTAATCAGACCTTCACGAGTGCTTTCTCCTGTTGGAGGGCTCGGCAAACTAAGATGGATGGGAGGTAATCAGTCGGAGGACGGCCACTCTGTGATTAATGCTGCTGAGAGTGAACCTCTCAGCAGCACGTTGGATGACCTGGATCACGACTTTTCAACCTTAAATTTTCTGTGGGGTTGAGGAGAGGGGTACGTTTAAAAACAAGAGCTCTGCTGCTGTTTGTCGAGTAGTATCAGACTATGTTTCTTTTAAATGGCCTGGTATTTCACAGCGAAGTTACCGTTCTTAAATCTCTCACAGGTGATTGAAAGTAAAGATTCCATTCAGTCACACATAACAGCATTAGCTTTGCCTGTGTTAGTGGGAATGGGACAATTTCCTCTGCCAGTGGAGTATTAAGTATCAATTAATCGGCCAATGTCTTAACACCCTTCTAAAGACTGGGGTCTTTCGTGCTGGCGCAAAGCTGGTCTAAGTGCAGGTCTAGGCGTATTTGTAATTTTTTGGCGCAAGTGGCTTTTTCGCCACCTGCGCCAAGTTGCCATTTTCGTAACCTAGGCTGCACTGAACTGGGTGGAGTGGGTGAATAAAGATGCGCTGTCACAGTGCAATTTTGTTAGTGAATTTGCACTTCTGGCCATCCCAGACCAGGTCTAAAGTGCAGTGCAGCCAGCAGAGCGCTATTTTCGTTGCTTACCTAGTCCTATCCAAAATCTTGCAGGCAGGTTTGGTGGATGTCCTCTGCATTTCTTTAGGCTACATAAATAATCAAAAAGTTTATTTTGAATGAAACCTACTATTTCAGTAATCATATAAAATGTTAAACTGACACTTGTCTGTTGAATTAAATTGTGAATCAGGCAGTTGATGCATGTTATAACGCAGCAGCTCTCCTTTAATTGAATGCAGCCACCACAGATATAAGGCAGGAACTGACATACAAGTACCTGTATACAAGTACATGTATTTAAATAGACAAGAGTCAATAATTTTGTATGATAAAAAATGTAGTATTTAGTCTGTCACTTTAGTTATTTTTTTCATGTTCAAATAAACTTTTTACCTGTATTTTATACTGTTTTTTCTCTGGTCTCTATCAGTCAAAAAGGTAAGGGTAAGCAACAAACTTTGAGACCGCAGGGAAAATTTCATTTTTTAAGGGAAAATGCCACCAATATGGGTTGAAGTTGAATTTTTTGTTAGATAAAAATATCTTGAATCTTAGAAATTATTTGATCCATATCTTACATTTTTTTTTTACTTTTACACCTGTAAACACTGAAGTTATGAGACATGCTCAGATCACATCGAAATTGTTCAGCTTTGATGTTAGAATCTGAATCTAATCTTCCTTTATCAGCAGGAAGCACGTGGCTATGAATTAACTATGTACATTTTTAATTACTTTAAGAATTGGCCTGGGACAGACAGAACATGTATGCAATCTCTAGTCTGGATTCAACCATAAAGAGCTCTAAAAAACAAACAAGGCTTTTTCTTGGATCAGGAAAAGGACTTGCGTTCTGTGAGGTTTGTGGATTTTTTATTGATCTCCGCGAGCTGTAACGTGCATGACTGGTGTTGCTGTGTGATAAGAGGCCTAACGTTACCTGTGAAGTTTGCAGATATGAAGCACCTAAATTGATCTGGAATGTTTTTGCTTTTAACACCACAACATTAGTGACATTACAAGCACATTGCTCTCCATCAGTAATGTTTTAAATAAACTGCCATTTCGAGCCTGAACCTCCCGGACAATAGGCTATGTCAGTTTCTTCTTGCGGAAAGTTTGGCTGGCACCTGTCTGCTCCTTCTTTAGCTGAAACTGACAATAAGCTGCAGCTTCATGGTGATCTTAAAGGGAATGAGACACTTCACCTCTGTACCACAGGTGCGCTTGCCTCTCTGTTTCACCAAATTACCAAAAAAGATTTCTTAACTTAAACCTGTGCCTGTGTTGCACCCAAATTCACCAAAATAGAGCGCTGGATGTTCATGCTGAGTCATGATTTCTGTGGAAAAACAATTGTTACATGTATCCATCCAACAGCTGAGCAAAGCCTTTTCTTCTGTTTGTGCTCTTGAGCAACAGTTAGCTACAGGCTGAAATTTTCAAATCAAATACAGATATCTGCTTCAAAATGGTATTTTTGCTTTGGAGCCGGATGTGGTAGGTGGACATTTCCTTTTCATGGAAGAGCTTCATAAGAGGGCTCTTCTTTAAAAAATTGCTGGATGAGAGACAACAAGACAATGCTTAAATGCAGCTGAGGAACCTTGTAGTTTAAAGTAAAGAAAGTTAATTGAGGGAGGCACAAACACTGCCAGGGCTTTAATGGTAAAAAACGTACAGTATGCACTCAGTATCCAGGAAATACTTGACTAATGGATTCTTTTAAGTGGTATGTAGATGTAATGTAAGAGAACTTGTTGCCTTTGCAAATTTCCCAAGTAAACACGAAATAAATTCTCAAGTAGTCAAATAAACAAGAATAGTCAAACAAGAAATACTTTTGACACAAGTTGCCACTTCTGTGAGGCGCTCTGACACAACAATGCTTTTAACCACAAACATGCCCATAGTGACAATGCCAAGGCAATATGCTGATTTCAAGCAGATAAAATGCTCACCCTCTTACTTCAGCATGAATGCTAACATTTGCTGCTGGTGACTAATGAACAGCTAAGGATGAAAATTGCTTGTTATTAAGGTATTTGGTCACAAACTATTATTGTCAAATTTAGTCCGAGGGAAAATTCTCCCCATCCAATAGTTTTTTGAGATGTTTCACTCAAAGCCACAAATGTCACTTTCGGGGGATAACTAAAATAAATATCCTTGTTCGCAGGGACCACAAAGGTCTGCACCAATTTTTATGGCAACACATCCAGTAACTGTTAAAATATTTTAGACTGAAACAAGGTTGTAGCCCTACAGACAAGTCCAGCCATAGAGCCTTTTGGCTGCATATTGACTAAAAGTTATTAAAGTAATTTAACATAGAATCAATATCATATGAGTATTAATGCCTAACAACTTGTACAAATCAGAAGTTGTCACACTCAAACAGACTCGGGGTCTTTATGCAAATTACTGTAGAAACATTCTCCACCGAATCACACCTCACTACATCATACAACAGAATGTTTTTTTCTGGTTTATCTCCATGATTGTCACGTTCTCTTCATCACCTCCCATTTTAGTCACGGACCATTTTGTTTAGACCAAACTGGCATTTAACTTCATGTCAAACCATTCTCCTCTTATTTTTGTCATGAAATGGCTGTGAGAATAATTTCTTCTTTTTTCTCCCCGGTGAGATTTGTAAGAGTTAGCAACTGGAGCACAACAGGTAGCCTTACACAGCAATTTGGGTGTGCCAATCATGCTAATGATCAAAATCCTGCAAATCCAGTCACTCCTAAAACAGTTGACATTCATCAGGCCAAACAAAAAAAGTTTGTGCAATGAGCAAACCTCACTGTAAAAAGTAACAGGGTTTCAGACAACAATGCTAAAGCAGTCCTGCATGAGGCCCAGTGACTCAGTCAATTTGGAAAGGCTGAAAAAGTCTCTACAAAGAAAGATGAGATGTGAAATAGAGGGAAAAGTGTTAAAGGAGAGCTATTACACTCATTTTTGGGTCTTTCATTTGATTTTGGACTCTTATAGAGCAGCTAAACACAACTGACTGAGCAGTAAAGTCTGTAGATCTTCAGAAAACTGTGACTTGTGCTCTCTGTCATCTTTATATTTTCTGCATTTTCTCAAAACGGTCTGTGCCAGTTACTCCTCCCCCTTTCCCTCATACAGACAGGACACTGATAAAATGTTACGTACAGCTCCTGCTTCTTACTCTTCAACAGGACAAAGCAACGTACGGTCCTTTAGCAGCAGTTTAGCCATTAATCCAGCTCATGTGCTCATTAAGGAAGTAAATAAATCTACACAGGAATAAATCCACAAGAAACAGGAACACTCTCAACTTCTGTCTGGTGCTCGCCTCTTTAGGAAAGTTTAACAAAGTTAACTGTCCTTCTTTCACCCAAAAAAACCCCAACAAACAAACAAACACTTTTTTGGAGCCATATTGAACAAAGTGCTGACAGTAATCCATGAAGCAAAGGGCAGAGTGCAACAGTGTCTGAGCAGAACGGGGGAGGGAGCAGGCACAACACTGTGTGCATATGGAAGTCCAGCACGCATTAACGTCACTGTTAAAAAAACACTATAAAACACAGCATGCAGAGCTAACTGAAACAGCCTGCAGGGTTTACTTCCAAATGCATGTACCTCATCATGTGACGCTTTGGCATCGTTTAACACAAGTATCTGACTTGTTACAACATTTATAGGTCAGAAAAAAAGGAAAAGCATAATGTGGTTACAGGGCATTTTAGTAAAAAGCTACACTCCATCATTTCATAGTGTTATCAATCAACCTTAATGTGTATATTTTCTCAGTGTAGCTCAGTCATGTTCAGGTGATGTTCAGCATCAATCAAGTCACATTCATTTGCTGGCAATTGAATCAGTTTTAATTACAGATATTTGTACTTGCTCTTGGATCTTTGTTGATAAAAGTCAGTTAAAAATTAGAGCCATTAGAGCCTTAAGAGCACAATCATTTGCTGTGTTTAGCCAGTTATTTTCTCATTGTCTTGCTAAAAAAAGTGTGTTAAAGCAGTTGCTCTCCATGGGAAGGTGTCTGGTAACAATGTCAAGTTGAGCACAGACAGAAAAAGAACACGCACACTGTCTATTGTCAGCACAAAGAAGGGTCAGGGAAGACTATTTTCACCTCATGAATATTCATCAGTCCAACGGCATCTTTGGACACAATTACAATGAAAGCCTTTCAAGCTGGAGCTGAGTGACAATAATTTACAGTTTAGTCATTCAGGAGATTATTAATCAAATATCATTACAGCAGATTTACATAACGGTATGTACAGATTTTACAATTTGTGAGTAAGTGAGTGAGTGTGTGTGTGTGTGTGTGTGTGTGATGTCTTGCTGAGGGCGGTCGAGGAGGCAGACAGAGGTTAGCAGCGTAAGACGGCCTCTCAGAGGATTTCTGTGTCAGTTTGATGAAAATAGGTCAGGATACAGAGCTCGGCGTTTAGCATTCTGCCCATGTGATGGCTGACGCCAAGCCTGACGATGGCTAGCCTCGAATGAACTCCAGACTCTCTCCGTCTCTGTTCTCCCACTCTCTCCCTCTCTCCCCTCCCTCCCCCCCTCTGTCTTACTCTCTCCTCTTTCCTTGGTAATCTAAACTCAGTCCTGTTGTCCTCTGTCTCCCTGCCGCGACTTCCATAGCTTCCAGAGCTTATGTAAAGAAATTCAAATCTGTGGTCGTAGATTAAGCCCACTCCTCCACAAAAATTGCACATAAATCCTCAATAGTCTGTGTGTGGTTGAATTTATTTGATTTCGATGTACTTCTGAGTACTGTCGTGCTGCTTTCTAGAGAGAAAATAAATGTGCTGCAAAGTTTTATGAGGATAATATTTCAACTGTGGCCAGCAGTGACCTAGCTTAGCATAAGGTCTACAGTATGTTTGGTCACCACTAGAAGGACTTGATTTATTTCTCTCTTACAGAGCAGGCCCTCATCTCTCATGACTGCCATGCTTTAGAAAATGACTCTCTAACAAGTGAATTCACTTAGAGAAGAGCCAGTCCACTGTTTAGCTACATCTGAGGCAATTGAGTCACAACAGCATTGAAGAATTGGCTGCGCTGAAATAATGGGTAAATATAAAGCTAACAACAAGAGGAGATAAGTGAAAAGACTGCTGTGAGGTCAATTCTCTTAAGTGAATTTTCTGATAAGGTTGATTTGTGTCCAATTAGATTACCTTAACAGAAAAAGGTTGTTTCAAAGCCTTCAAAACACCCTCTTGTTGCCTAGAAGGAATTGGCTGTATTACCTTGCTCTTAGCCAGCAGCTTATCCAAAACAACTAATGTCATCATGGTTTTCTGGCTAACACTAGCTGTGCTCCTCTGTCGTGAGGGCTTAAGGATGGAGATTTCTGAGAGTTTATCAGACTCTTCACCGTACACTAGAGCAGGATATTAACATGTACTAGATGATTTTCTTTTAAATTTATTGTGTCTTCAGTAGGGATGGGAAGATTAACCAATTTGTATCGATACTCAGACAAAATTTGAGTGCATTGGTAGAGTGGTGAATGTGAACGGATGCAATTTTGGAAATAAATCAAGATGCATCGGTTGTTAAATGTTTGCATCAGTAAAATCCAATCTATTTGATCATTAGATGTTTTCTGCATTTGCTTCGAAATGTGACCGACACAATCATTTGATATTTCGATATTTTTATTCCTCCCAAATTGGACCAATGTTACGTAAATGTGCACCGTGGATATTTTGTGTGAGAAGAACGACTCCCACTACAGGCTCAAATTCTTTGCTACGTGTAGTAATAACAAATAAATAGTACTTGCTGGGTTGCCAAGGTTGTTATCCGCGTAGGAACATTCCTTTTATTTAATATTGTGTAGTTTTCAATAATGAGGGTGTTTTGGTCCACCTGAAATTCCTCTCAAAACAAAGATGGCGCTGGCCTGTTCAGGGATAAAACTTTACAACTTTGGCTCTACAGCAACACAATTGGTTAGGAGGGTGTACTGCAATGGTCATATTGAAAAATTTAGCCTACAAAAGAACTCATCAATAATAACACACATTTCTCATGTCAATCATTTCATAAGACATTTATAGCAAAGTAATGGTTTAGTTTGTTTATTTATTTTTTTTGCTTTTCTTTCATTTTAGCTTTTTATGGATAAACCACTGATTGGAAATAATTTAGCTCATTAAATTGCATAGCATCATTCCTTTGCATTGTCTAATCCCATCATATTGTATTGAATCACACTGTGTTGAATCCATTGTGTTGAACCGCACTGCATCGTGATTGGAGTGTGAATCGTATCGAATTGCATCAGTAGTTGCTGATCCTGATGTTTTAACATCAGATAGCTCTTAAATAAAGTTTTAACCCACTATTTGTAAGGTTCAACTGAACAATGTTGTTAGTACTATCTACAACATATTCATATTAATAGCTTTAATGACTATTTAAGTCTCTAACTGCTAACTGCCTGTGTTTGGCACCTACCTGTTCAACTTAAAGAGGCCAACTTCATGCTGCAAAAATCGAGATTCACTCTTGTTCTGGAACGAGCTTTATCTATTTGCCGTTTCATCCCTATTGCCTTTCTTTACCGCCATGTCCGTTTCTGTAACTTTCTCCGACCTGAACGGTGTCCAGTAGCTGTGTTCCGGTGCGCTCAGCCTCACCTGCACACTCTCACTGGTTGGGGGAAATGCACCCCCTCCCCACCCAGAATTGTTCCAAGCAACTCCTGAGACAAGCAAAATATCTAAATACAGGCAGAGGGCAGTGTGTCTGCATGCACAGTCACCACCACACATATATAGAGGCCCAGAAGTGACAATTGAGCAGCATTTCTTTTGTATAAGTTTATATTTAATATTTTAGGAAAATCCTACAAATTTTCTCAATAACATGATGCATTTTTCTTATTGAAGTTAATTAATCGAAGTTCACAAACCGACCCACAGAGTATCTAGTGTACAGGTTAGTCTCTGGGTGTTTGAGTCCATAATGAAGCTGCCATGTGTGTTCAGGTGGAGGAATAAAGAAAGACAAGTATGTAATACACAAGTATCCTGTCAAAGTTGATAGTACTATTACTGAAGTTAAGTGTTTTCACAGCTGTACACGTCCGTTATGTTCACTTTCTGCAAGGTCTTATTTGTCCAGTATCTTGTTCCTCCTGTGTCAGCCTCTACCTTGTGAAATGTTAGATTGCACCTCCTAACTGATTTATTGGTTCTTTGAAAGTCTGACTTCATCAAATCCTTGATACCTCTAGTCATATATACTGTCTTTGATGAGTGCCACCAAAGTCGATGTGTGGATTTAATGGCAGCATTAATCTGCCTGTTTAATGGTGTTGTTGAGAGGAAGGTGGTCGCCACAAGATGCAGCACTAAAAGATGAGTTATGGGCCAATCCGGTGAACGATGAAAGGGCAAAATGCAAAACAGCTGAGATGTGGAGGAGAGTGGCGGAATTAAACAAGGTCTTCCTATACACTGTACATAAGACGGGATGGAGAGAGTCAGTGACTGAATGTAATGTGGAATAAAAAACATTTCAGACAGTGCTGTTAAAGTTTGCAGCGGGTTGTCATCTGTCGTTAGCTGTTGCTAAACATGTGGAAGATGTTGTTTTATTTGTTAGCATAGTTCATATTTCTGCTAATGTACTGAGAACACTTGATCATTGATTCTCACGTGACATTTTATCAGATCACACAATTTCTTTTTTCATCTCCTCATGACCTGTTTAGTTAACAAGCCTGCAAAAAATATTCATAATAAATTAATGAATTTCGTACATCTTTTTATTCCAGTGTTTTCCAAATTAGTGAACACTACAGCAGCTTGTGTTTGTAATGAGGCCCAGTGAGGACTTTGTGCCACAGGCTGTGGCTAAGAATGAGGTTCCACCAAGATACTGGGATTATGACGGGCTTTTATCATACATTCTGTGCCCACAGTGTCATCAAACTCTGATAGGATCAGATCAGTGACGGAACTATAAGTATATTTATTCACAAAATTCACCAAAATTCACTTGTGAGCACTGATGGAATGCAACTTGATACATTTACTTATGTTCTGTGCTCAAGCTCAGTTTTGAAGTACATGCTCTGTACCTTACCTGCATTTAATGCTACTTCACTACATTTCAGAAGTATTTACTCAGTTAGTAGTCAAATTCTTAAAAAACAAAACTGATGAGATCATAACGTTGAATCATCTTAAATCATCTTAAAGGTTGTTAAAATTAGCTCCACATCATCCATTTTAAGAAATAAAATGCCTTTCACACCTTGATGCAGTAATAATAGTATAGCTATTTAATATAACTCTCTGACAGCATGAGTGTTTTGACCTCTGATACTTTCAAAACCATTTGCGGCTGACATGTTTGTACTTCATTTTCAGTAAGACTTTATATAAATGGAGTATTACACGTTAATATTTCTGTATTTACTTATGTGAATGCTCGGATCTCCAAACTACCTCTAATAATGTTTTTTAGTCAATTGCACTTAATCCTCGCTATATCTTACTTCAGTGTATTTCAAAGGTATATAGTCCTGTGTGTCTTATTATGGACAGCAGCTTCTGCTCACCCTGTGAAAACACTGTAACTACAACATCTTCATGAACTGTCCTAAATATGAGAACGGCATGCTGACACCCCTGAAACCGCAAACTTTTGAAATCAGGTTCCAGAGATCAATCTTTTGAAAATGCAAGTTTCTGTCTGGCTATGTAAACTGGCAAAATGGAAAACCGTGAAAGTAGTGACTAATAGGAGCACAAGTCAATGCATTCTGCAGTAGCTGCCACCAAACTCCGATTAAACACTTCACAGTGCACCCAAAGCAAATTTGATATGACGACAGTTTGTTGAAGTGAATTCAAGTGTTTGCAGAATAATTTTAGAAGTCAAACTACGGCTTAATTTTTGAAATTTGTGGCTCTGGTTATGGCTTATGCTGCGTTCCACTGTACTTGGAACTCAGAAAAAAACACACCTCCAATTGGGAAAAGTGGAATGGAGCAGTCTTTCAAATGGGAATTCCAAGTTGGAAACTTGGGCAAGATTCATCAAGCCCAAGTTTGCAAAAAACCTCACACCTTACGTTTCATAAGTGTTAAATCATGATACCAGCTCTTTCATTTCACTTAATAACAAAATGTATCTGTACACTTCTCAACTGAGCGCGCTCGGTGCTCGCCTCCAGAATTTACAGCCGTTTTACATTACTTGAATTAGAAAAGATGAGCAAGACAGTTAACACTTTTTCTCTGTAGTACTGGCCCTGTGGTAATCCACGTAGGTCCTCATTACATGTTTGTTGTACTCAATACAAACGCAGCTTTGCCGTGGGCGTCCATGTTTCCTCAAGTACATGCACTGGAATGCATTTAGGTTGGAAGTCGGGAATACAAACCCGGAACTACTGACTTCTGACTTGCAATGGAATGCAGCATTAGCAGCAACAGGAAGCAAACAACTTTAACTCTAACTTTAACTCCTATGGTGTGTCATTACAAAGTTAGACCGCCAACTATCGGCCTGGCATGCAGACTCCAGTGCTTTCAGTTGTTCATGCAAATGCAGATATTTTAAAAACGCAAAGGAAACTTTTTAGTAGGGCTGCCTTAAACATGGCCTAAGAAAGTAACTCTGATGTCATAAAGAAGGTCTACCAAAATAGGCTGTCAAGTTTGTTTATGGAAATTGTTAGTGTTAACTTAGCAACATTTTGAATGTAGGACTTGAACTCTGTATTTCTACATCGTTGTGTTGCCTCTTTGAATAATTGAAGTAAGTGTGTTACCTACAGTATGATTAATGTGGTGCAGTTTAATTGCTTGAACATGTAATCAGCACAACAGTTTATGGTAAGATGTCACTTTGATCTAAGTCTAATATAGCATGTGTGTTATCAGCAGTACAGTAATTAAAGTACCAAGTGTTTTAGCGGAAGGTTTGTTCATTCCCATGATTGTCTAAATTTTGGATCGGAGGCTTATCTCAGCAACATTATCCTGAAATATTGTCAATTTGCAGCTTCACTCTAGAGATATCGTCAGATGTGATGACATTTGAGGCCTACAGTCATGAAGCTTGCATGGGAGGACGCTCATAGTGGTGTGGTTGCGTGAGTGAGCAGTGCACAGGTCTGTCTGTGTCATTCTTATAGACGCATATTAAAGACGCAGCGCTGGGACCTTCCCTCCGCTCTGTCCCCGCACTCCTTCGCCTTCCTCTTTCTCCCTTTCCCTCTCTTTCCCTCTGCGTCTCTGCTAATGATCTGCTCCGCCTGTCGCTGCCTGGCTGACTGATGCCCACTGACAGCCCCACTCATGCAGAAAGGCTGCACCCCTCCTCCCCTTCACACACACACAATCACACTTACACTCATATAGTAATGAACTCCTACACATGCCAGCGCTACATATTTACTATGCATGTGTGACACACATGCAGCATGCATGCCAACTTGCGTAAGCACTCACGGTGACATAGATAGATCTGCATTAACAAATCACGCCCATTTGTTCACTCACATGTCAACAGACATTTGCTCACAAACAGACCGCACAGTATAAGTTATCCACAGATAGCTCTCATCGTATATACTCTACAGCATCCGTACAGAGAAGCTGACTTACCATCCATGCATTTTTATGCAAATGACAACATATTGAATTAGACAGGCTGAATGGAAAGTGGCACATTTCAGTGAAATTCCAGCAGTGACGCCATAGAGTTTTTTCAGTGCCTGAGGCGCAAAACTTTTTTGTTGATAAAGAAATAATGTGGTAAGTAGAGATGGGAAAGTATTAGTCATATGAATGATGATGTAGGTTGGCATGATAAGCTTGGTAAATGCCTCAATCTTAACAGTTAGGGTTGAGGACATGATGCTTTGTTTGTAAAATGTCTTTTAAACGCAACTTTCCACAAGACAGTTGTATTCTTTTAGATTTAGTTTTGCACAAGAACTTCCTCCTATTGTATATAAGTGTATGTATAAATGCTGAGACAGTTACACGGCAGAAAGGTTTTCTATCATTTTGAATGATGACCATGAGCCTGTTATTAGGCAGAAATACCAAACATCAGCTGCTTCCTTCCTCTCAGAAGTGAAGATTTGCTGCTTTTCTTCCGATACTTGACACATTCAGCTTCTGGATGTTGGTTGAATAAAGCGAGCAATCTGAAGACAATCTGAAAACTTATGTGGACCCGAGCCTTTTCAACTATTTTCTGAAATTTGAATGGTAATACTTATTTTAAGTCCCCCTACTTGGTATTCATAAGTAGTATGCAAACATTTAATCAATGCTTTAAGTGGAAAAAAATAAGTGCTGTTACTCCCCTTATTCATCTGTTGGCAGTGTTGTAGTCAAGACCACAGTAACTGAGACTAAGTTTGGCCGAGACCTGAATGTGCCGAGACCAGGTCAAGACCAAGATCTTAAAAAAGTTTTCCTCTAAAGTCAAGGTGGCGATAGAAGTGAAACGTTTACCAGTCATTTGTAGTAAGCAGAACCTGCACTCTGCCGAGTGTTTTTTTCTTGTATGTTGTTTTGCATTTGAATCCTCTGTGATTAATGCAGCCAAACTTAGACAAATCAAAAAATCTGACCATAACTGACTTACGTTATTGACTGCATTTGAAGAGGCAAGTTTTACATCCAATCACAGTCAGTATGATAACAAATGAATCTGTTGTGGTCTTGACTGGTCTTGATTAAAAATCCTGAGTCCGCTATGTCAGAGACTGAGACAAGATCGAGTCAAAATGCTTTTGATTCCGAGAGGAGACCTTCAAAAAGTGATCTCGAGACCAAGACCGATCTCGAGTGCTACAACACTGCCTGTCGGCATGTAGGCGGCCAGTGTCAGCACATCATTAATTAGGTTTCTTAAACTAGTTTCATTTTGTTTTAAACATGTCTGAAATAAACTTTCATTCATTCATTCATTCATTCATTCATTCATTCAAGAAGTAGTCTATGTCCTGAATTTCTACAGTGAATAAAAAATAGGCCTACTAAAAGATAATACTGATTTTGACTAAATTAATTTATTAAACAAACTACTTTTAGTTTTCTGCCTCGGTACTTCACTACATATATTTGACTGTTGGAGAGCTGTGTCATCATCAGAATCTGTTCCTGTTTGTGTTCTCTTTTGGAGCCACACCAATGTTACTCTCTATTTTTAATTCCTTTGCTTTTCCGTTTATCCAACATTGTTATGACTCGTCATTTAGCATTAACGTGACATTCCGATATAGAGAGGACAGGAAAGGGTGCTGGGAGCTTGTGAGAGGTCCTGCTACACCAGGGGGTAATATCTAGAAGTGGGGTACTGAGTATCTGAGTACTGGCCTACTTAAAGCACTGCATTTAATATAAAGTAGCGTCACAGTATAACGTTGTTAATTCTTTAAGAAATTATAAATGTGTGTGTGCTGCAGTCCCAGTTATGTTACCTCAACAAGGATTCAGAGTTGCACAAAAGTATTTTGCACAAATACAAGCTGTTCAAGATATTGTGCTTAATGTGATCTCTTTAGTTCCTTTCATTCATTTTAATTTTTTTTTGTTTCATTCCAGTAATTTTTTATACTTTTTCATCTGACACCACATATTTTTGCATTAAGTAGAATTATTTATTCACTTCAGTCTCATAGAAACAAAATTAATTCATTTTAATTTGTCATTTTTTGCTTTGGATTCACTTTACAGCTTGATGCGGGGATTAAGGTTTGATTAATACCAGATTTGATTGCCAACACTAATCCAAACATTTTACAAACCTGCTGGTAGGTGAGATTTTCTCCCAGTATCAAATGTATTTTTGCATACATTAGCCAATCTGATTTAAGGTGGAAAACACTCCAGTGGTGCTCAGAAATAAATTGTCTCCACTTCATAACAGCCTGTTAGCCTACACCTCCAATTTGCAGAAGGTGGATGTAGCCTACTTTCTCAATAAAATAATAACTAAAAATCTCTATATTCTTTCATTAGGGTGTGCTCAAGCACTAACCCTCTATTCTCCTGCTGCACTTGCTCCTAATTACTAATTGGCCCTTACTAATAATAAACAGTCATGCATATGGAAATATGATCAAAATAGTTTATTTGAATCAGTTGGGGGTAATTTATTCCCACAGACATCCACTGTGCTATTGATCAACTCTACAATCAATCCATTATATGTATCACTGAAAGACTCTGACTTGTTCGTATTTGATTTTTAATAAAATGCCAATTTATGTAAGCGTGCTCACTCTGTCCTGCCTCAGCATCTCAACATCAGCCGCATGCCAGGGGAGTTTCAGGGAGGTACGAAATGAGGTCAGTAAGCAATGCTACGATGCAGGGCGACCCCCCCGGGCTCCCCTCAGTCCCAGCCTGCACACAGCCCACAGTCCCCAGCTGATGGCTCAGCCCTGCCATTACACCCAGCCAAGGTTACGCAAGGCAGTGCGAAGCCTGCCGGCTCTGGCAAAGATAAGACCGTGAGACTCAGCCAGGTACTTCACTGCTGTACAGAATATCTGGGCTAGAGACCAATATGAGGCAGCTATAGAGGGATGCAGGGCATGCTGTCATGGAGTATATGTAATGGAATCTGTTATTTTCTGTCTTTTAAGTAAAATATCTTAACAATTGGATGATGCACCTAAGTAGAGCCACACAAAGCTGCTGCTATACCTCTACTCTTAGTCTTGTTTTATGATCCTTGCTTTTATTTCTTGTGAAATACAAACTCATTTTGCCACTTCAAGCTTCACACAGTTACTCAAACAATCTCTGTTAGAGGGGAAATATTCTGTTTTGGTGATCCTGCTTACAGCTCAGGAACATTAAAAGACTGAACTGCTTGTAGACATTGCTTCATTGTAAGGGAATACAGGTCCAAAAGGTGACAAACTACTGCTTTATTGCACACTATAAAATTTTATTAAACAAGTTTATGTAGGCCTATATCTTTCATTTTGATATGCATAGTTGTAAACAATTGAACCCTTAATTAAGTACAGTATGAAAAAGCAGCATGATGATATCGTGGGCAGTGAAGGGCAGCACGGACAGAGTAAGAATATGAATAAATTCTCAAAAAACAAAAAATAACAAGAAAACCCCACATTGACTTCTTGTCACACTTTCTGCCTTTTAAACATAAATGAGCTGAAGAGCACCCCTCAACTGTAATACATCACATGCCACAGGATAGAATGAGCGATTGCTTGTCAAAATGACAATATTTTAGATATAGATTTAAAACTCTTTTTTTTTTTGTATGCCCATGAAGCATTTTTTAACTGTTGATCCACTGAGACAGTTTCAAAGAAACAGGTCCGTCTTTCAGCACATAGTGTTAATATACTAGCGTAAGGCCCGAACATACTTTCCATATTGTGCGGCTGCGGATTCGTCTGGTCGTGCAGACGGGGAAAATGGTTTCATTCATACTGAAAACAATGGTCATCATAAGTCTGGCAATAGGTGATGTGCAGTGCACAGATTGCAGCAGAATAAACAAAAGATAACGGAGGAAGTTTAGTGGTTACACTTTGTTTCTTTTATCTTTTTTTTTAGCCAGACTACTAACGTTGCAGCTACAGGTAAATCTGTGTCAACATGACGGAGACAATATGAGAAATAAAAAGTAACTGCAGACATAAAGAAGAGCACATCTTACCTGGATGGGAAGAGTTTATATTTTTTTGTTGGATGAAATGAAAAAAATCTTTTAGCCTGAAATGACAAAATGCTGTGAATCAGTGTTTTTTACACTAAAACAAGTCAAGTCAAAACACTGCTCTATTCACACACCTGAAAGAGCTGCTTTGAGAAGTTGCTACATAGTACAAGCCTTACCTAAAAAGGATTGCTGACAACAAAGACGTATTGGCGTCACACTGAGAAATCTGGGTAGAAAAAGACTTATCAAAAAAAGACTTGAAAAAGTCAGTGTTGATGTTGGAACAACTGGATTGGAGTGTGGAGCAACAGATTATACACTAGAGCACGCACAGTCGGTGCTCTTTCCATGCCGAGAGTTTGCGCAGTCACAAATTTTGGACTGTGCATCGATGTCAGCAGAAGGGTCCGTACGAATCCTCAAGAACATGGACAGATGAAGATTTTTACATCACCCATACTAAAGGGGACATGCGGATAAGTATGAATAGGCTGCAGCATCTTTAGAGACTCAACATAACTGCTGCTGCCCTGTTGGCTCAACCTAGCCAAGCCGTCCAGGTACCACCAGAGTCACCCAAACATCGCAACCTGTGTCGTCAATCAATAAATCAGGTTTATTGGTCAAATTTGATCAAATAAGGTACAACACAGTGGTGCTGCATTTTGGTGCTGTCTGACAACAGCTGGATGACAGTTGAAGGACAACTGAAAGGTCTTGTTTCGCTCTGACGTATATCAGATGTCATCACTGTGATATATATGGTTATAATACTACGGCTAACCACCAATGAGACTGCTGGATTTGAGCTTATAATGATGAATAAAAGAATACGGCTCTTACAAAAGATTGACACACACACACACACACAAAAACACCCACAAACAAAAATATAAAATCCATTTCCATTTTGTCTCAATTAACAAGACAGTTTCAAACTTTGTCGGACGTCTTCCACGGTGAATCAACGTCTCTTGAAGAAAACGTTACGGTGCTTAGATGTGCAGCAGAAAGAACTTCAAGTCTCTAATGAAGTTTCTTGTCTAGTCTTTGAAAGACTGA
>JAPQLA010000008.1:21730305-21742823 GCA_029822935.1 Naso vlamingii | reverse complement strand
ACAGAGAGAGGAAAAAAAAGAGAGGAAGTGAGGAAGAGTGATCCAAACCAGATAGAGAGAGAGAGAGAGAGAGAGAGGGGGACAGAAAGGGGAGAATGAACACTTTGAACTGGTTAGGACAGTGAAAGCATGTTTGCACATTACACGAAACTGTTTGGAAGCAAAAAGTATGTGGGAATAGTTCTGTGCTGTGTGTGTGTGTGTGTGTGTGTGTGTGCGTGTGTGTGCGTGTGTGTGTGTGTGTGTGAGAGAGAGATTTCAGCAGAAGATTTAAACTAAGACAAAAACCCAACTAAGCCCATCTAGTGCTGCCCAGTTTTAGACCCAAGCCCAAAAGAGATGCTTGGTTCAGATGGACACATTTATAAATAACACTGCCAAAAGTATGTGGACAGGCAAACCTCATGGCCAAATGTCATAGTCGAATATGTCATTTTAAAACCATGACCATTAATCTCTACTGCTAGATGTTAAATCTGGCTGCCGGGATTTGTTTCCATTCAGTAACAAGAGCATTAGTGATGTCCATCACTGATGTTGGGTGATGAGGTTCGCGCCTTCAGTTCATTCCAAAGGTGTGTAAGTGGTTGAAGTCAGGTCTCTGTGCAGGTCAGGCTTTTCCAGAAAAAATAAAAATAATGGAGGAGGCTTTGCACACTGGCACATTGTCATGTTGTAATAGGAAAGGTGAAAACATGGACAAAACTTTTTCTTTTTTCTTTCTTTTTTTTTTCAAAGTCAGAATCTAATGTCCCAAATATCACAGAATCATTTCTCTTAACTTAAACCAGGAGGTCACAGTTTGATGCCACTGAACAAAGTTTTGCAGAATCAATAAACACCAAAATTCTGCCTGTAACCAGATCTCATTAATCTGCCTATAAATCAAACAACTTAAGACTTTCAAATTATGTGCAGTGCATATGTTCGAATCCAGTTTTATGTGCAGGTGATATGCCGATCTTCCTGTTAACTTCTGTGGACAGCAGATGGACATTCAGCGACCCTCACACTGACAAAAGACAAAACAAAAAGACTGTGTCACTAACATTATGACACAGTTGCCATTTGATTAGGTTTGGTAAAGATCCCATACATGATGAAAGTTAAATATATTACTATCTTTCACTTAGTGTGATTTTGTCACAAGAGTCAATATATAGTGTTAAGTCTAGTAGTCAGTGTGTTCAATAAATATTAAAATTGACTCACCAAGGTTACAGGACTCTGTGATGAAGGAGAGCTGTGAAAGTTTCCTCACCATTCTCTGGAACTACGCTCACAAATATTGTGAAATAAACAATTAACCTATTCAATACCAGGTGTTTATTAAATATATTTTTTCCTCGGAGTTACACCACTCGTTACTGGAAAAAGTAATATTATTTCAGTAACGCGTTACGATTGAATGTTGTTTATGCTATTTATTGAATCTTGTGACAAAATCACTTTAAGGATGTGCAGTAAACAAGTCACCGTTGCAGTCTGGTTACATACAGGACATAAACCCTTGTTTTCTGAGAGTCCCCTTTATTTTACTCTTCTATAATCCTCAACCTCCACTAGGAAATGAAGAGTTTTTTAGTCTGCCATTTTGTTTTTTTGATTTACTATTTGTAACATCTTAATTTTGGTTGCTGTCATTTTGTGCTCGTTTAGAGTTTAACCATTTAGGAGGTAGCTGTTTCTTTTCTTCATAAGTCATTCATGATATTATCTTTACTTAAGTGTGGTAATGTCGAAGTGCAAATCTTGTCTTATCCGTGCTGCCCCTGGCTGATCTGGTAGTCTATTGGCCAACCAGAGAGACCACAATTGGATGAAAACCCAAACTTAATTCTTTGCCAGGTTCAGTTTGGGCAGCAGAACTCTAGAGGGGGTTGAGGGTAGGGAGAGGTAAAAGCTTTAGGTGTTAATAAGTTGCAGCTCTGCAATTATAGCTCCCTTGATGCACATGCACTCCTTGATGTAACGAAGCAGTCCTAGGCATGGAGAAGAATGATTTAATAAGAGTCATTGATGTGAGGGGGAGAAAAAGAAAAGAGGAAAAGAAAATAGATGTGGAGCCTGAGGAGGAGAGCGGGTGAAACAGTGACACGCAGAGAAAATAGAGGATGGAAACAATTCGGTGTCCTTGGAAACCCATAAGGCTAATTTGAATTTGAGACTGAGGACTTCTCTCTTCTATTGCCTTGTATGACCTCCTCCTCGCCCTTCCTCTGCGCTCCCCAATCAGTTTAATCTCTCTCCGCTCATCCCTCCCAGATGCTCTCCCCCACTCTCGTCTCTCTCCCTCCCATCCGTCGTTCATTACCGCTCACTCTCGCCAAAGCAGATTTCTTTCCATGACGGATGGGCTCTGAGAGCGCTCTTCCAAAAGCTCTGTCAGATCTTCTGCTGGTGTAGTAAAAGCTGTGAGGCGGCGGTTCAGTCAGGGACATGCGTGGCATTATGGGATAGGGATTGACGGAGTGGAGAAGGGGTTTTGGTTCAGGGTACTTAGTGTCATTATGGCATCTTTGTCAAAGCCTGGATCTAGTTGTGGTCAGCGAGGCAACAACCATATTAACCATGGGAAAGCTGCTGCCAGCACACTGACGCTTTCAAAAGGAAAGGGGGCTTTTTTTCAAGGTCCCCCTCTTTTTCTGCTCTCACCCCATCAATTTTTTTCTGTGCATTATTTCTACAGTCTCTGTGGTTCTCCAGCGAGCCCGCTGCCTCGCAGGCATCTTTACAAGTCCTCCTCTTTCAACATCTAAACCATAACCCCCTCCAGCCTTCCTCTCCTCGCTTGGTTCTGTCCTCACTTTTCCTCCCTGTCTTTTTTTCTCTCTCTGTCTACGATGGTCATGTCTCATGGGGGAAGACAGTTGGCAGGATGCAGGCTTGCTGCCATGGCAACAGGAACCCTCCCTCTCCCTAAGGTCTCCTTAGCAACTAGTAGCTTGGCATTGTAGTAATGAGCCGGCCCAGCATGCCATGCTAGCGAAGCACGAGATCTGTCTTGGTGTGTTTGTGTGTGTGTGTGTGTGTGTGTGCGTACGTGCGTGTGCTTGTGTGGCTTTGTCTTTGCAAGGGTGATATGAACACTGTCAGAATGGGGTTTGACTTCTGTTATACTTCTGCTATGATGTCAATTAATAATACAGGATTAGAAGTTCCGGGAAGATTAATGTTTTGTGAATATGTAAGCCTTTATTCTTTTCCGCCTGCATCTTGTCTATTTCTTGTCAATTTCCCAGATTGAATCTGCTAAATGGAAATTTATAGCCTGTCTTAAAGGACTGACAGTCAAAACAGTGCAGACAGAGAAGAGGATCAGACTTTTTTTTTTCCTTTAAAAATTGGCTTACTTTGACAGATCACATCTAATGAGAGATGTGTTTCTCTTAAGAGAAATTGGAGTTCTCAAAATGTGTGGCAGTGTGAATTGGCAAAATGTTTTACTGGGAGAAATAATCAATCTCTTGTCACATTCCCATGAATTTTTTAACACTGTATTCCAAGCTGACTGATTAAAGAAGAACTAAGTAATTTAAAAAGTACTGTGAAGTATTTATTGTATTCTCATAAATTTGCTATCATAACTTTTCCAGTCTGCTGTGACACTTGAGTGCGAGCCCCAAAGCAGGTATCAGGTTACAGAGAAGCAATTAAAGATGAAAGTAATGATGATCCATTATGAACAGAGACACACCACCCAAGTCACGGTGAAATACTATCCAAACAAATCAGTGTATGTTTAGTTTTGATAAATGTTGCTATCAAAGGCCATTGTAAGGATTCCCATGATTTACTGAACTGTACCAGCTCACTAATCATGTGACTCTAACATCACATCAACGCAGTGCACGACAATTTGTTTAGTGAATAAAATGTAATAGTGTGTTTGAGATGGATGTAGCTTCTCAGGTGATTCTCTGAATACAGCAACAAATCATAAGGTTCCAATCTCTCAAGTCTCATAATAAATGTTAAAAGAGAATTGGTCACTGTAATTTTCACTCTTAATAGCCGTGAAGTAATATTAACAAAAGGCTTCAGTAGCAATGGCACAGGAAGTGGGGTTTTTTTCCTGTACGTTATTGTTTTAATGCAATTGCAATTAAAATCTGTATTATTAAAATATTTTTAAAGGAGATATATTGGAATAAGTCAGTGCAAAACCATGAACAGAGAGCATTAAGATTTCTTATTTTTTAAATTTTCTATTAAAATGTACATTAAGCAGTCAGACTCGTCTTTTTCGCCTGTGATGACGCACCCCCGCAGGGATGTAATTTCTCTTACTCAGGCAAGAAGCAGGCATCTGATGCAGAATATTTGTTAGATAAAAATATGTTGTGAATTTTGGAAATGATTCATCGATCTTTATTCAATAAATCTTGACTTTTGAACTTTTCAACACTGTTATTGGAATTGTTTGCAGCAGCTGTGACGCACAGTGCTATCAGCTTATTATCAATACAAGTGGAGTTTATGGATATAGTACCTAAATTAGACCGTGAGAAAATAATATTTTTCAGTTGATATCTTAGTTGTAACAAATTGATCTAGCTAAGCATTTGTGTTTTATAAGTGCAGTATTTATTCAGTTCTTAGTCCTCTGCTTTCAGCTCTCGTTCATTAGCTCTTGTTGCTGACTGACTGTGTAGTTGTGTAGTAGCTGGTTGCCTTGACATATATGTTGGTGTTCAAGTTTGCACAGTACAGTGTAAAACGTTCTAAAATTAGACTAAAATCTTGAAAAGTAGTAAAAATATATTTGATCCTGGCCATTCAAAATAATGCAAAAAATGTGAATGTCACGCAGGGTTTAGTATGACATCTTTAAACAGACTTTCTCTCAGCACCCCCAGCTCTGACTGACTCCCAGCATCCCTGTTCAGTAGTCACACTTACACAAACCGAGAGAGTACAACAGTCCTGCATTGGTTTGTCTCCGGTACCAGGATGTATCCCCCTCTCGCAACTGAGCAAAGAAACTGAAGACTGTAACTTTCAGTCGTGTATTCATGTTAGCTTCTGCTGAACTTTAAAATGTGTTTTCTGATTAAAAAGAGCTGCTGTCTCTTTGTTCCTATTGTGCTGTCACTAAATCAATATATCACAGGCAGTTTGAACAGAATGACCCAGTTAGTATTTACATGGCGCATACCTTCAACCATCATGAAAAATGCTGTTACACTACCTTAGTTTCTGTAAGGACTGAAAATTACGTTAGCAGGACAGATGTGTATGCCAGTAAAGGTTAGGACAAAACAGGATAAAATAGCGCCTCTACAGAAACAGAAATCAGTTAACATGAACAAAGAGTCAGACTGAATGAATTAAGTAAACCAAAATGGCAATTCTGTTTGACTAACAGGCCGGTGATGTTCCCTGCTCAAGCAGCAATTTCAAGTTGGCAGTTCAATACTTTAATCAAGAAACAGTTTTGGAACAAAGGAACTAGAGCATTAAGTTCTGGACAACACTGCCCTTTTGCAATTTTGATATAAATTGTTAAATATGCTACTCATGATTATGAATGTGGCTTTTCGATAGCCTTCTACTTATGATTAAATCAAGTCAACCTGTAATTGAGCTACAGACACTTAAAGAAAAGATGGCCACCTCTCTTCCTTTTATACTTTTTATTATTCATTGAAGTTTCTGTTTGGAAACTTTGTGAGTTGTTACTCTCTTTTATTCCCCGGTAACTCGTTATTTAAACATTATAAATAGTTGTTACATCTATAATGAATTTTGTGGTCATGTCTGATGTTTGTATTTTTGTATCTCTCCAATTCATCAAGTCAGTCTAGCCTTTGTTTCTTTTTATTAACGTGGCATTAAAAAGAAACAGCCTGTGTTTCTACCAGTGTATCAGCTTTAGACTGTGGCTCAGTGCATTTGTTGGAGGTGTTATACAGCCTCAGTGTGTGGATGGATGTGACAGCTGAGTGTTGAGGTGGGTGGTGCTCTCATGAGACCTGATGGCAGGTGTGATCAGGCCTGTTTCTCAGCTTCTCCTTTGGCTCCCAAAGGTGTCACGATGCTCCACCTGGCGTGTGAAAGCTCCCAGGAGAGGGATTGAAATCACAGCCGTGGAGGTGGACTTCTTTTATGAGTGTGAGTCAAAGGTGGAGGTGACAACCTGCATTTACTCTTGTTAATGTAATTAAAGCGACTATTTTTGCATGATTTGCAAGGTTTATTTGGCAGCCCTAAAGCATCAAATCAGACCTTGGCTTCAAAGAAATGTGCACTATCATGCAGAGAATGTGCTTCGTTAAAATATTAAATGATCCAGGCTTTGTTAAGAGTAGCCTGAAAGATAAAGAACAAATAAAGAATAGGCCTACATGGAACTGTGTTTAGCTATCTAGCTGTTCAACAGGAAGCTAGCAAACTAACCAGACAGCAAGGTAGTCTTATTTGTTTGAAAGTTTTTTGCCCTGTTAACTAGTTCGATCTCTAAGACCAAAGGAGCCCGAGTCAACAAAAGTGGGTGAACATTTTCAGTTTCTAAAACTTGAAACCGAAATATTGTTTGTTGCTTGTAGCTTGTATTGTTTTTATTCCATAAAACAGTTCACTGTGCTAGCTACATAGCATGACATAAATGACAGTTTGTTTTCAAGATAGACTGATTAATCATTTTTTAAGCAAAAAGAAACAAAGGAGCACATGTTACTGTAGTTTTAACATAGGAAGTTAAATACTACAGTATTTCATTAAAATCTGAGCAAAGTCCCCAAGCTGGACATAGCAGTTTTTCTTCCCCCCGGTGTTCGTGATGTAAGGTAGACCAACAGGAAGGAAGCACCACTCATGGCCACTATGGGTCCATCACTCTTTCCAGAGCTGGCTGTGGCCCGAGGACCGGGCATCTCTGGCACGCAGGGAGGATTTTCCGATCCCCTGCCCCGCTTTCAGATGCTCGTTAATCTGCCGGCTCTATTTTTATCTGCCCTCTCCTCCTGCCCTCGGGCTCTCCGCCTTCATGCGGCTCCTTGTGTCCATCCGTCGAGGGAGAGGCTGCCTCTGCAGGCCAGCAGCTCCAATTAGAGGCCTCTCCACTGGGGATTGGGCTTGCTGTCCGCCTCTGGCCCCTCAGGCTCCCTTCTCATCTACCTTTCTCAGGTTAGCCCCAGACGATGCCTCACTCCCTGCCTCTCTTCACCCATTTTTCCCCTCCTTGTCTGTCTTGTTTCCCTGCCCCCAGAGTTTGTGGAGCTCCACAGGGAGTAAGGGGGAGTGAAAGGCCTTCTGTCGCCTGAGGGCTGGCTCTAGTCCCTCAGCTGTACTTTGAGGAGAAGCTAACTGGTGCACCTTTCAGGAGGCGGCCTTAGTACAACTGCCAGAGACACTAACTCTGATCGTATTGTCACAGCTACTGCAAGTGTACAGCTGAAACTGCTGCTTCCACTGTAAACACTATTATTTATCCTCCACACAGAAAAAAGGGAAGGCTCTTGTTACTGGGCAAGATTTGTACGACCATTATGACTCAAAGAAACTGCTGAAGAAACTTACAGATGTAGATTCAGCTTCAAATGTTTGTTTGTTTTTAACCTGCTGAGTTACAGGATTCTTGTTCCAAAAAAATTTCTTTGCACCACAAAATATTCCTAAAATACAGAATAATATATCATCTTTAAAAAGCTACTTCTTGGTGTTTTGAACTATTTTCAGTTAAAAAAAAAAAAAAAAGAGTTTCAAAGAAAATATTTCTTTCACTATTACACCTAGTGGTGGGGGAAAAAAATTGATTCTTAGATGCATCGTGATTCAGATGCGGACAATTTTGAATCGATTCAATGACAATCGAAATTTTAAAATAATAAAACTGCAAAATAGACGGAATGAAAAAGATGAAAAATGGACGTGCAGCGCGCCGTGCAACCAGACATTTTATGGGGAGCACAAAAGAAAAAAAAATGAACGAAACACGGCTGACTGAGAGATCCGACCAGCACTGAGTAGATTAAAAGCAAGCATCATTGGTAGCAGCAGCTCTGTTGATGCACTGTAGAAGTGTGACTGCACATCTTTATTGCCACTGATACTTGCTGCTGTTGCTGACCTTAAAAACAAGTGAGTTATTGTGTTTCTTAAGTCTTCATAGCTGCATTCCTCTGGATGCTCTGACCTATTATTTTCCTGCATCTACCAAAAGAATAGCATCTTTTTCCCCAGCTTATCCCCCACTCAAACTCTGCATGCTCACACCTTCTCCAACCCCATTAATCCCTCAGCCTCCCACTTCTTTATTTCCCTTCAAAGAGACAAGCGCTGCCCGTGACATCAGTCACAGGAAGTGAATCTTTAGCGTTGACTAATTTCCATCGATTGCCTCCAGACAGGCTTAGCAGACGAGACCCATTCCCACACAGAGCCTGGCTGCTCTCATTTAAGTCTCCCCGCCTGCAGAAAACGCTCCACAATGAACGCAGTCAGCGCTTTTATCTTCTCCCCCACTCCTGCTTATTATCAAATAAATGCGCGGCATAGAGAGATACCCATTGACAGGACCATGCATAATGACTCCTGGCTGTGTGAAATGGATTAATAAATAATGGGTGAGCAAGGGGAGAAAATGGCTTTGCCTAGTCCCACAACTTTTCAACAAGGCAGCGTACAACAATCCCCACAACACTTGGCTGGATTGTGCCAGACCACATCTAATGAAGCCCTGCATGGAATTTAAAACACAACCCTCCTCTTGAATGCGCCGTGGAACGCGTCATAAATTAGAGGTGGGCTCCTTAAAATGTGAAGCAGAAAGCACTATAAAATCCACTACACGATGTTCTACTGAATCCTCTAAAGTATCCTCTCCAAGAGACTCCCCTCCTGTGTGGATAGAGAAGTAAGAGCAGCCTATAAAAATGTCCAGGAGCAGAACTCCGCTTCAACCTGTTCCCTGTCTCACTGCTGACAGAGCTGCAGCAGAAGGTAAATCAGTTTCCTTTTTGCCTCTGCTTTCACGCTCTCGTGAGTATACCAACGGTTCAAACACGCATATCCTGCAGTTTCCATGTGCAAACTCAATCGAATGGGCACACAGTCGAACCCACAAACACCAGAAGCTTTCTTATTTTTAACAAAGCATTCCTGTCCATCCCCTGTCAGTGACATATTGCTTCATTAACACTCTTGGCTTTGTGTATATTGACAGCTTTTTCAAAATGGCAGAGAGTAAAAGTGTTCCTGCCGCCTGCTCTGCACCAAAGGGGCTTAAACAGACTACAAAACCCAGTAAGCCAGAGTAAGTCTGTGATAGTGAAGTGTGCTCTGACTGCCACTGTACCCCTGTGCCAAAGTAATAAGTCTGTCTGAGACACGGGGTGAAAAGGTCTCAATCTCCTTAACGCTAGATTAAGGAGCAGCTTGATCAAGGCGTCTTAAGTGCTTCATTTTGGAATCAGGATCAATAGCCACTAAGAAGAATTGAGCTAGGAGCTTCGGTAGAGCTGATTGAATAGAGGCTAATGACTTCTCAGAAGCCCCTTAAACCGCAGGAATGGCTCATCCTGTATATCCTGCTTGTGTTTTTACTTTACCAATTTATTTTCCAGTCCTTTAAATGACATAGAAGAGGTTTGTCCATCCCCTAGCTCAACTTGTAACAACGAGCAGACAAAGTAACAAAGTTGTATTGTATATTAGTGTTTACGTGCTAACACACTGGACTCTGGTGAAAAAACATGTTGTCTACCAGGAGCTGTGACAACATCAACATCAAAGCTGTGACGTAGTTGGGGGTCAATCCTCACGTATTTTAAAGACCCGTGAAAAACCTGTGCTTGTTTTTCTTGACTCCCAATAACTGCCTGACCAATTATGTCCATCAACGCTGCGCCCAGCCTCAATCGCTATGATCCGACCAATCCCCACCCTGTCTCTGTGGTTTCAGGGTGAAACCCAGCTGAGGAGTGCCCAGAATTAACCAGGATTAGCCTTGGATTGTCGGGGATTACTCAGGCTGGAGAGGGATTAAGTATGATTGCCAGTTTGAAGTGGGGGGGCTGGGGGTATGTGTGTCGGTCTCTGTACCCATGCACATCGTGTGAACATGTGTCAAGTTTGAAAATATATATGGTGTAATTTGTTTACATGTCCAGTATGCGTACAGTGATGCATGGGCTCATATGTCTAAGAAACATCAGCTGTGATTTGATTTTCATGTCTTCCATAGTCTGCAAAAAAAATACTGAAATGCCTGGAAACATTTTTTTCCTCTGTGGTGCGACGAGGTCCAGTACACAGATCTAGTTTGATATAAGCTGTTGTGTAGAATTAATATAGGAGGCTTTTCTCTGCTCAGACACAAAGCTCCGTTGAGAGAATTGCTAGTGACAGAGAGACAAGAAGAAGAAAAGGGGTGCAAAGGGTTACATCATTCTTGTTGCTATGCAACACAAACTGGATAATTTGCAATAGATGTAATTAGTGTTAGCTACGTACCTAACCCAGAATAAAAAAGGGACAAGGGGGTTGAAAATAATAATAATCTAGAAAATTGGCCATTGCTCTGTTATTGCTATTCTGAAATGGAGGATGTGGGCACACAGCATCGTGCTGAAGAGAACACACAGTGTCTGACCGTTTAAAAGGCTGTTTGGAGACGGGGTCTCAATAAAATGCAGGTACAGGGGATGAACAGAATAACAGCAACACAGTGAAATGTAATCTACCATAGAGGGAAATACACTTTTTTCAGTTTGGCCCAGCTTTAACAATCTGAAATAAAATGTTTCTTGAAGGTATACTGTACTGGTTTCACTTATACTACCTATACTTACATTTACACTAAAGATGTTTCTGATATTGTTTTTCATACTCTGCATGTTCAATTTATAATGCCGGGGGAGAGGACTTGAGGGACACTGTACTGAAAGTCTGAAAAAACGTCGACATATCTGCAGGGTCTTCTGAAGGATTCTGTTGAGATGAATAAGGGCATACAGCATTGCAGATCAAGTAAAAAATGGCAAAGCCTGTGCTTCTCCAGTTTTTCACCTTCTGTTAAAAAATCTGTCCCTTGTGAGTTGCCTAACTTTGTGGGAGTTCAAAACCTAATTGCTGGATGGCTCCTTTAGAATACACTTTCAAAAACGAAACATTAAAAGTAAGGGACATTTAAGAGCCACCTAATATCTCTTTCAACCAGAGCAGAAACTTTTTCAGAATCACTCTTAAAAAACAATCCCAAGTCAAGATGCACTCGCTTGCTCTCTTAAGCTTTCAATTTTGTCATAGTTTTCACGTGATTAGCATTTTTTATTTCGAAAGAAATTTGAGTAAAACTCATCAACTCTCACTTGCACAACACTTAAGTCCATATAGATCCTGTTTGTTATTGATACCAGTTTCTTAGCTTGTGTGTGAAAAAAATACATTTTTAGTTCATTTTGAGGTAACGCCACACTAATGAAAACCATGCAAGGGCATAAATTCCAGGGGGGGTAACAGGGGACACGTCCCCCTCTTCCAGATAGACCCCCCCCCAAAGTATAGGTTAAAAAACAAAACAAAAAACCTTTATCCAAATTTTATTGAATATTCCTCTCAGCATATAGAGTATGCACTATGATGTAATTCCCAAACCCAGCCATGAGTTGTTGCCCAGTTTGGCAGGAAAAGCATAAGAAATCTATGTTTAGACAGATCTGTGTGTCCATGGGCCATTAGCTAACCACTGGACTGACTGTCCCCTGACTCAGTGAAAGCAGCAGTGTGTCAGGGTCAAACTCAGTCACTATTTATGCATAACATACAGTTGTGGAGTTGGATACAGTGCAGCCTGTTCCCTGTAGAGGAATGAGGTTGGATGTGGGGACAGATTCGGTCACCGTTCTCTCTGCAGCAGTCCATCTCCTCTTGCATTAGTAGGAAGGCAAAGGCTGAGAGCAGAGGGAACAGGCTCCTCCACTTCAGAATCACTCTTTCTGACAAGTTAATATATACACTGAGGCAGGGATGGGCAGCAATGTGCCACGGAGGGCTGTGAGTCTACAGGTTTCATTCCAGCCAAAGATGACACCGAGGATTTTACTGATTGGCTCCTCCTCTCTGGCTGACAACTTGCTAATCAGTAACATGTCTCTGCTTTTTATTTGCATGTGATAGACTCATGTTGGACTCCAAACCATTTTAGTGATAAACAGGAAGTTTTTCATTTTTTTTGTTCTGTCATCTTGTGGTGGTGTTGTCTGTATTGTTGCACTTCACCAGCAAACACATAGAATGGTACTGTGATAATGTTTGAGGTGGAACATTACGTAGGATAACAACATTTTTTTGTAGTTGTCAAATTTTCATGTATTATGAATCTATTTGGTAGATTTTATCTTTGCAGGGGCTAATCATGTTTGTCTGTCAATAACCAGAGGAAATTACTTTTTTTGCTGTTTTATATTGAGAGGGAAAGTTCTAACAATCATTTTTGGAGGTAACACTTTATAATAACTACACACTTTTAGGCATTAGTTAAGCATTAACAAATACTGAATTCATCATTTGTTAAG
>JAPQLA010000008.1:21707429-21717759 GCA_029822935.1 Naso vlamingii | reverse complement strand
TATATATATGTGTGTGTGTGTGTGTGTGTGTGTGTGAAAATGAAGAAAGAGTGGTGCAACTTTACATTAAGTTTACCCTTATAAAGACTTCTAAATGTTCTAAGTCATTAATAAACAATTATAAAAAAGTTAAAACAACTGATTATAAATGGTTTATAAATTAGGTTATTAGTTAGGTTATAAATACCTTAATACTATATAAGTCATTAATTAACAGTTTTAAACAAGTTATAAGACTCCCTTTTGTTACAAATGTCAGTAACACATTAGTAAATGGTCATAATAATGAGATGTATAGAACCATCAATATTTGATTGGGAGAGAATCAACTCAGTGAACAACAGATTCCAAGGAAAGTTTAGGCTGGGCACAGACATCTGAAAGTGGGACTAAGAATGGGTGAGTAGTACACCATATACAGAAAGGTTGCCAACTGTGCTTGAACACTGTCCTTAAAGTCGAGCTCAAGTCAAAAATGCATTTTCAACCCTTTTGGACCATATCCCTGCTCTTACTGTAGTCAAATTTGAAAATGTATCACAAAGAAATTACAAAAAATGAATAATTTTGTATTTTTATATGAAAGTGTGCCACTTCCGTATTTCATGTTAAAAAAAAAAAACTCTGGGGTCCCTGATGTCATCGTTGACCTGAGCCATTATTGGAAGAATCATTGGTTGAACTTGCCAACAACACTCCAATTAGATTCCTCTAACTTATGTCCCGCCCCTGCAGCCTGTTCATTGGTTGTTTAATTGTTTGAATAGTGAATATGTCAACTACATGGCAGTGGACACTCTGGAAAAAGGCATTTCAGCTCGTCTTTAAGAAGATAGCAACTGACATGAAGAATCATATTATACAGCTTAATGGTAGTAGATAATTACTGGGTTATTTCTTAATAAACCTTTCTAATAAGAAAGGGCATTTCCCTCCTATGAAATTTGTGTTGGTGGATAACAATTATTCCATGACAAAGACACCTGAACATGCTAACCGATAACTGATACCAACATGATGAGTAAGCTGAGGAACCAGCAACAACTAAGATTTACCAGAATGAATGCAGTACAGCAGTTATTTGATCTTGCCAGTGAACCTGCGGCGATGTATGAAAATTGTTATAACATGTCTATAACTGTTTATTAATGTCTTGTAAGGCATTTATAATCTAATTAATGACCTTATTTGTAAACCATTTATAACCAATTATTAAAACTTGTTTATAACCCTTTATTTATGACTTGTAAGGTAGCTTATTTATAACCTGATTTATAAACCATTTATAACTCTTTGCAAGGGTAGACTTAATGTAAAGTTGTACTAAAAGAGTAAAGAACCCATCTTGTCCTCTTCATCAGGACACACGTGTATATTACCAGGACACTAAGTGAGGTAGACTAGTTTTAAATCAAAAAATCATTTTCAAAATGTGCTTGTGGCAGTTTAGCTGATAGTTATTGTAGGTCCATCAGTATAGTTACTATCGAAACTTTAAATGTACCTTCAGCATTTATTTATAATGGTGGTCAAACTGTATTCTCAAGCGTGACAAAACTCCATTTGTGAATTAGTCTGACACTGGACCACTGCTGGCTAACGTCTGATCAGAGGAAAAATTAAATATACAAAATGGGACTCTTGCAGGCCAGCAATGAAAAATCAGAGGCTGTTGTGTCCACCTCTCTGCAGAGACCCGCCTCCACCACAGCATCCTGGATTAAGTTGTTGCAGTGGACGGACAGACTCTGTCTGGACTGTGTTGCTTGGTTTTAAAAACAAGCTAACATTGAGGGACAGTGTTTCTCAGATGTCTGACTTTTAATTTGAAGATGTGGAAGTTATTGTCATCACTATCTTTTTGCTAATGTTGACATTCCAAGAAAAGCAAATTTAAAAAATGCACAGAATTATTTTCTGGGTGTATAGGTCTCCATGCATGTGTATATATGTAACAAATAACTGTACAAATTGCTCTTATGTTTTATTGTATTGGATTATATTTATGATAAAACCTAACCCTAACCCCTACACATTTTAATGCAGAAACTGTCTTAAAATATTGAAGTGAGAACAAGAGGCATGTCCACAATGTTTTTTGTTCTTACTGAGGGAAACTTGAGAGTCACGAGACCAAGATGCAAATGTATAGAAAAGAAAAGGCAGAAACAAATTTAAGTATAACACAATAAAAGAGCCCGTGATGTAAGCCAAATATGTTTTAGGATGTGGTCAACATAGTAGTAGTACGTTTTGCTGTGAGACTGGGTTGCAACAGAACTTACATAAAAACTATGTTTATGACAAGTGTCATCTTGTTGTGATGGCGTTATGCCAGTGTTATGCACAAATTCTTTGAGATGAATTTATTAAAGACAAGAACAATTAACTCATGGAGTAGCGCACAAGCTTGATAAAACACAATTCACAAACAAACAAACAAACAAAAAAAAATGACAATTTCCTCTCTGCACTTAAATTTCTCATCATGATCGTGTCATGATTGAGCCTCCGTGTCCTCCTGACCCCATGCAGCTCCCAGAGAGCCACTGGGACAGGCTGATAGGGCTTCCTGCTGGCGAGTGTGTAGCAGTGTGCTCACTGCTGTGGTTTATTACAGCTGAAGCTCCCCAGGGATTCAGCTGATGACCAACATCAAAGCTGTGCCTGGTATATTAGAACAGCAAGAATGTGGGTGGAGGTCATCTCCAATGAATTCTGCCTCCTATATGGGACAAACGCCTTGAGCACGTTGCATGAATGCTCATTATCAATTCATGCAGCCATTGAACATTCCCTGTTTCTCTTCAAATTCTCTTTTTTTCTTGTGTTTAAAGGGAGCTGAGCATTTTTTTCTTTTTTGAGCATGAATTTCAACAATTCAAACTTCCGCTCAATGACAAGCTACGAGTCCCACGCTGGAAAAAGGTCCCATGTGTTTGAAGCATCTAGGCCGCTCCATCTTTTTGATCAGCAGCTCGGCTGTGAATTCTGCAGATCAGAAAGTGGATCAGAGGCTCCCTGGGGACCGCCATTTACGCCTGCCACCAGCAGAGGATAGAGAACGTAATTAAGAGTTTGTTAAGATGCCCAAATTCCTTCTCATTTCCACCCGCCTCCCTCCATCCGCCTCCCATCCCTCCTCCTCCTGCTCCCAGAAGCTCTGATCTCGCCACAGATTAAACCTCTCATTCCCTGAGAAGACAGAGCCATGGAGGGGAGCTGCATCTCCAGCCACACAGGCTGATTATCTTAAAGAGTAATTAGTGAGTGTGACAATCTCAGAGACAGAGCGCTGTGTCGACATGATGGAGATGGATTATTCTGACTGGGGTGTACACAGGCCCCATATGAAAGGCACAGGGAAGAGGAGTGCATGTGTTGCATTTGTGTTAATCATTGGTGTCACTCACTCTTTATGTGTCTTTATATGCTTGTTAGTAATTACTGTTCATGTATGTGTATGTTTCAACGTCAGTCAGTCAGTCAGCAAGTAACTTCAAAATACCACAAGGCAACAATTATCCCTTCAATAATACACAGCTCGGGCTTAGAACGTACTGTGTAAGATTTGATACTAAATGCTAATTGATGTGGAAGTTGATGTTACATTTGTGAAAAGGAGGGAGAGTGAAGACTTAAAACTGAATTTTCTAGCATAGAAATGTGTCTGGGTCAGTCCGTGAGAGAATATATTTCATATTTTATTAACATTATCAGTCTTATCTACAGGAAAACACAGAGAAAGAAAAGTAGTATAACGTGTAGGCAAAGATGATTTAAAATCTTTAGCACAGAATGCAATAGAACTAATCATGGCATTATTATTTTTGGGGACAGTCACACAATGATCTCAGATCTGGTTAGATGTGATCAGGAGATGTGTTGGCCTGGCTGTTCGTGACTACAAACTTGGCCATGTTGTAATCCTTTTTTTCTTTTTTTCCCTCATGCCACTAGATAACAATAAAACAGCTGCACCACATGCATCTTGTTTGGTGACTTGCTGTCCCTAGAAATTTACACCCAGTGACAAGCACGTGTTACTTTACGCAAACTACACACATCACATGACCACTCAACGTCACACAGCACCTGTTCATTCAAAGAATGTTTCCCCTTTCTGTTAGCTACTCTGTGGAAATTAGCGAGCAGTTGTTTTACTTCGAGGTGTGTGCAGTCAGTAACTCTCAGGCACTGTGGCATAACTCACCGATGATAAACTCCGTCACTTCAGGCTCTGTGCGCGATGTTCTGATGGAACGTTAATCTGGCTCCAGGGAGATGATCACAGCCTTACAAACTTGTTGGATGATGACAGAAACAACTTGTCAGGATGATCCAAACACATTGGTGGTTTTCCAGAGTCTTCCCTTGTTACTTCAGTAATGCTATTATAATGTGCATGTCACCTTTGTGAAAACATCCACGAGCATCTACATTATGTTATTTCCTCCAATGCGGACAAACTTTTTTGTTCATGTCGAGCAGGGGAAATTTGGACCAAAACGCTAAAGTTACCTCACCATTCCTCTGGACCCACAACTCTGTTAACAAATTTTACAAATTTAATGCAGTGCTGATAGCGCCACTGAGCATGGGATCTGTCACAGTTAGTTGAATAATATCGTTCCTCCTGCACATGTAAGCAGTAGTAGCGTGATAAAACGCATAATTTTACTGCGCAGCAGCTGCTGGAAGAGACAAGAGGTCAGCTACGCTTGTAATTTGTTATCCATGTGAAATTACGCCAGGTAGTTGAGTCTCACAGATACATACTGCATGATACATGCAGGCTTGTTTTCTTCTATAAAATGGTCACATGACTTGGGCGCGTCCAATCACAAAGGGTGTCCGTGCGAGGGTTCCCAACCCCCCCCCGTCTGTCCATAGTGAGACACAATGCAGACATCTTTAAACTGCTCCATCTTTGATAAGATGCCGGGTTAGTGATGATACAAGGCTCAAACGCAGCAATAAGATGTGTAGCCCTAATGAACTGCTGCAGTCTTCAGGATGATAGTCACATGACCAAAGCTGGCACTATATGCTGTAATGAATCACAGTAAGCATGGACTGCCTTTGAGCTCTACCGTGGTCTCTTTCATTCACAGAGTTAAGATGTTTTGCTCTAAAACAAGTCAGCCAACAACCTAAGAGGCATGCTGAAACTTTGAAAACCCCACAACCTGTCAAGCTGTTACTGATAAAATTTTACAAATGTGCTAGCTGGTTTCTGTGGTAAGCTTGATGCTTTTGGGAAATTCCACCCGATAAACACTTTGTCTAAATTTGCTCTTCTATCGAGCTCAGGCTGGGTAAATACTGTAGTCCAAACAGCACTTAAGTCTAAACTTATCCTAGTTTCATTAATGCATGTAGGTAAATACATCATGCTTAGCTATGAGGGCTGTCAAACGAACGTTTTCTATACCACAATAAATCTCTAAATTTTAAAAATCAATCGTGATTAATCGTATCGCAGTATTTTGCATTCCAGGAAATTTTTTGTGTCTTGGTCAGGAATAAAATGAACACGAAGAATACATTTCTTTTATGATGCCAGAAGCAGCTGCCTGCTCTTCTCAACAAGGATGTACACCAAGTTAAATTTTGATTGAAGCCCAGTCAAGTTGCACATAGCAGAGATCGAGTCATGTAAGACATCAGACACAGAAACGACAGATAAATTGGTCAATTTTAAAATAAAGCCCCCTGTGCAGATCGTGTTTCGCCGGACTACATTAATATTGCAACCTGTGGCACCATGCCAGAAGCCAACCGCACACGTAGCCTGACACAGCAAACTAATTCTCAAATATGAATTATTCTGGTACCTCTCGATTCATTGTTCATTTCCAAGGGGCAGTACCAACTGGCGCAGTCAAAACTGCCTCTGGACATAATTGGAAAGACATACAACCATACAACCAGTGAGAGCGGTTTACTGTGTCTTTCCCCTGGCACTCAGCGAGCCATTGCCATGTTTGTTTTGAGGGGAAGTTTTAAAAACCCCTTGTTATTGAAAACTACACAATATTAACTAAAAGATATATTTTGACAAGATGAAGAACAACCCTGGAGACCCAGAAAGTACTGTTTTTTATAAATACTAAAGGTAGGAGAGAACAGGAGCCTTGAGTCGGAGTCTTTCTACCAATCTGTGTGGTGTGGAGATGAGACTCATGCAGCCTCGGGTACAACACTGACGTAACTGATGGAAATCGTTAATATAACACCACAATATAACAACACCCATGTGATTATTTATCAGGTTGTGGAAAATTCACGTTAATAGCTGCGTCACTCGTCTGTCTGTGGGCTATCAACGATTCGTGTCAGCTACCACGCACACAGACCGGAGCTGCTGTCTTTGGCCCTTTTAATGAGTCAATGCTTAAAGCCCGCCCCATATGAGATAAACGGTTGCGATTGGCCTGCCAGGTTTTTGGACGGGTGGAAAGTCCATTCAATTCACTCCAAACAAAACCACTGCCACAGATCTTTCGTTCATGCCAATAATGATTGAGTAGTGGGCTGCAGCATAAAGTGGGAACAATAAGCAAAATTAAAATAAACAAAAAGACTCACTTTAATCATGTTGCCTACTCAGCCATTGTGAAAGCACAAAAACAAAGTCAACAAAACTGTGACACACATGCGATGACCTACCCAGTGTGATCATTAGGGCGCATAGAAGGGACATAATACCATGCCATTAAATGTGTTTAAAAAAAAGTACCTGTTAGAATCAGACTTAAATCCCATCACGATTAAAGCGGTAATGCTGACAGGCCTATTATATTTTTATCAAAATAATTTGTACTGAAAGTATCAGTGCTTTCAAAGGTAAGGTATGGGATCCCACCACAAATCCGTGCAGAGTATAAGTGTACACAAAAAATAAATGCTTTTCTGAAAACTTTTTTTTTTTCCTGATGTTCATCACTGGCTAGAATACGGCCATACTGTGAAACTCTATGTTGGTTAATGGCATGTCTATAATTTCTTTGCTTGTAAAACACACTGATCTCTGCGATCCTTCCATTCCCAGCTGCCCCTGGGACTTTTTCTTCTTGACTCCATGTTGAGATGCCAAAACAAGCAGGAAAGAAAACAGATCAATGAAACACCATATCAGATGATGGAAAGGCTGTGAGCGAGGAGCGTTAGGAGAGGAGTGAAGATCAAACTGTGCAAACAAGAGTGATCATCACCTCTCACAGCTACCGCCACAGCACAGATTTTGATGGTTGTTCACTCATGATCAAACCATAAAGTGACTGTAAACTCATTTTATAGCCTATATAGAATAAAGTTCTAATCTATTAGTAACTAATTTAATGAAAAAATAATTTAACATGTAGCCAACTAAAAATTTGATCCAAGATTATTTTGGCTATCTGTGGTTACTGGTTTGCAATGTGTTTTAAAAATGCAGGTCCCAGAGTCCTACTGTGTATCAAAATCTTCACATCCAGAGTGATTACAGACGAACAGTAGAGTAACTTGTGCATCCTTCTAAAGTGCATCCAAACACATTGTATTTAGATGATGCATGGCATTGTGGAAAAGAAGATTGAAGAAGGCATTCAAGAATATCACTTGATTTTTTGTAATGAGAATTGTGCTTATCACAAGGCTTTTTGAATTTCTTTTAAAAAGCTCAGAGATGAGAGTAAGATGGGGAAAGACAAACGTAAACTAAGAGAAACAACTGGAAGTTTCTGAGTTTGACAAGAACCCACAGTTGGTGCTGCCATTGCTAGCCAAAGCTAACATCTGTACACTTAGGTTTGCTTTTTCAAAATAAATACAGACTGCACATTTTCAAAAATTAGCTAAGCACTTTCTAAACACAAGTCTGTATTGAACTTGTTGTTTTCTGTATAATGTGAAATATCAACACGCAATTGCAATATTAGAACCAATCTGGATGGGACAGATGTGAATCTTTTGTGTGTGGGAGCAAATGTCAAAACCAACACAATCAAATTTGCTCCTGATAGTTTAACCAGCACCTTGCATGGTGGCTTGCTGCCATCAATAGCTGCGTTCGAAATCGTTCACTCATTCACTCACTCACTCACTCACTAATACTTATTTAGTGTTTATTATATAGTCAACTATATAGGGATTGACCGAACGAGATTTCGGCCACTAAATAGAAATTTTCAAAACATCACTGTGTCAGTAGATGCGCCGGATATTCATGTGATGCAAGTGGGCACTCAGGAGCATACCATTAAAATGTGTATGGGGGTTGTGTTGATGTTGCATGGTAGTTTTTTTAATGTTAAATCCCAAATAAACTGGTGAAATTCCAATGATGTGGATGTTTGTTTTCTCAGCTACGGTCCTGTGTCCTGATCAGTCCTGATTGCAAGCTGAATTAGCCCACATAATTGTACTAGTTTGCAAACTGACGAGCTAATGGCTAATTTAGCTGTCAGAATATAATTCCTCTGAATATTTTGCTACTTTCAGTGAAGCTTTTGCTTCACAGACAGAAGCGAAGGCAAACCCACCTCAGGCGTTTATTAAGATGTCTTTGGTTAATTTGTTGACCAACTTCTATTAGCTAACATGCTAACTATTGCTAGGGAACCCTAATGGCTTTCTAACGGCTTCTTCTTTTCTTCGTAAATACACGACTCTCTTGCATTGTGGCATACAGGAGTAAAATGTAGCGTACATTGTATGTACACTTAAATTTGCTGAGCATTGTGCTTATTTTGTAGTGCATTATGAACTGAATAAAATCGTCCAGTAAGAATTCGAACACTACTACAAAATGGCAAACACGCTAGAGTGCACTATTTCCATGACAGGAAATGGTTTCGAACACAGCAAATGTGTGTGTGAAATAACGAGCAGAATTGTAAAGCATTACATAAAACCATAATATAAATGCAGCCACTGTATTGATTCAAGTCCAATTCTTTTAGCTCTGTTTTTGGTCCCCACTAACTCAATACAAATCTTCTTTAGCTGCTGAATACTCCAAAAAATGTTCACCATCTGGTGTGTAACTGTGGCTCTCTGCTGTTTGGTGCTGCACAGGTAGAGTCTAGTAGGATTATTAGAGCTTTTTGCTGAAATAAGCTCCCTGCTACGGCTGGAGAGGAGGTTAATGGGAGCAGTGACACTGTACCAGAGAGGACTGCTTCATTGAGGCAGAGGGGGTTATTCCTCCTTAATTTTGGGAGGCAAGAGGGAGAAAGTATAAAAAAGAGTAATTGGTTGAAATAAAATTTCAGTTTCATTTGTCAAATAAATTTTTTCCTCCTCTTTGGAAAAACCCATTATTAAAATTCTGATTAAAAAGCTTCAACAGAAGGAAAGGGCAAGTTTGTGTGTGATGGAGGGTGGAGGAGGACGGGCTCCTGCTGTCCTCCTGTTGGCAGGATTTCTTATCTTAATTTAATGTAATTCATTTTGTTTCAAGCTAATTTGTTCTTGACAAAAACATGCAACCTGAAATCCCTAGCCAATCAACAACCAGATTACACAATTGAAATTGTGTTGGTACAGTCATAATCTCCACATTCCATCTCTTTTTTTAACCACTGTATTCATAAGTCTGATGAACTGGAGGTAAGGCAATAAATTCATACAGCAGCACATTAGACCAGCAGCCAGCTGCATGCATTAGCTAATGCAATAGTTTGTTGTAACAGCCCTGAAAAACTGTTTGGCTACCAGCAAGAATGCATATGTGAGGGCGAAATCACAGCAGCAGGATAATGCCAGAGAGCTCCATTCTGGACTCTCTGCCTTAGCTGGCCGGCAAGACCCACGGCAGGACCACGGTGGCGTGGGGCAGATGATGGAAAATGATGTTCACTTCACTTTTTTCCTTTAAAGCCATAAATATAAGGAGATTTAAAAGAAGCTCAGTGATTTCAGTGACACAGACCGAACTGTAGCACGAGAATTTGTCTGAACAACACCCAGCTTTTTGCACTGGTGACAGGGTAAAGAGGCCAAATGGATCAATCCAAATTTTGAACAATGATTTTGATGTAAAGGACTGGGTAAACATTGTCTTCAAGGTGGAGCAGGAGGATGGATTGGGAAACCACACACACACAAACTGCATAAAATTGCAGCTTTTTTAACCAGAACAATACCATTAAGGATGACTGGTTTAAGTAAACTAATGTTAATGACAGAATGGTTGGTAGGTAAAGGATAAAGGTTCACAAAGGATAGCTGGAAGTAGATCTTTTTATACTGTTTCCTCTTATGCTGCGGATGTCAGCTGAGTAGGTGGCCCTTCAGCAGGGTCATTACTTTTTGTTGGAAATTCGGATATTCGCAGTGTTAC
>JAPQLA010000008.1:21679247-21692587 GCA_029822935.1 Naso vlamingii | reverse complement strand
GATACAAAGTAAAAAGTAAAGTGCACTTATTACTTTTCTATTGAGTAATCAGTAATAAGCACCTTATTACCATTTCTGAGTAAACTGCCCAACAGTATTCATATCTGGTGTCTTTTAGAATGGTCTCGCCAACTCATTTGGGCTTGTGACACTTCAATAAGAAAAACTGTCATTCAAAAGCAGCTCAATCAAAGAGTCATTTTGTTCTTTCACGTGTTAATCAAGCTAGTGTAGCATTAGACTCATAAAGCAACTCTGCTGCACCCTCCCCTCCCTATTTTTGCTCCATAGCTCCGACCTGCTCTTTACCATGCTCATGTTTTGTTTAATTTGTGGTCGCTCGTTTTTTAGTCCAGTTAAAACCAAATATTTACAACGAGATCAATCAGTTGCGGAAGAAAGTTGCAGCGGTGTAAACTGGTCTGTCTCAGCTTGACTCAGTCCGGCTGATGGTGTCACCTGAACTCAGCTTGTCAAGTTGCCAGAGGCCAGTTTTAGATTGTAAGACACGTCACTTGTTTAAACAGCCAATCAACTCACAGTGACATTGCCTGTCACTAAGCACAGCTTAGAACAGTCAGTGGGAACAAGTGCTCTCTAAAATGACCTGTGATAGGCTGAAAAGTGTCCGTCATGGTCTTCATTTCTAAAGCCTGAATACAGAGCCAGGGAGAGGTACAGAAGTCCAGTGTTCTTTTGGGCATCTGAATTACAAATGCTAAAAAGGTTGTTATGGAATTTTTGGCTGATGACACAAAAAACTGCCCACCTTAGCTTTAAAGAGGTCAAACTGTATTATTCAAAAGACAGAATATGATAATAGAAAAATATAACGTTTATAATAATTTACAACCTTGCAAATTATAGTGATGTGGTTTCTTGACCAAAAAAAGTGTCATAATTTTTTTTACTTTAGTCTCAGAGAATATCTAAGTTTTTTTCTCAGAAATTTATAATTTACTCTTAGAATTGCTTTTTCAAAAAATCTCTTCCTTTCCCTACAATGTTCCTAATACTCTGTTGAACAATTCTCCTCCTTGTGTAATTTTTTCTGTTTGGTTTATTTCACACTTGCTTTGGCAATGTAAACATCTGTTTCCAATGCCAATAAAGCCCTTGGAATTGAAATGAATAAAATTAACATAATTTGTACAGCAGAAATGAGTTTATATTTTCATCCGTGTGTATTCAACTCACCACCTCTTGTCAGAGCCCCAACCCCAGGTTGGGAAGAACTGTGCTTATCCTGCTCTGTTGTTACACACAGTGAAACCAGTGAATAAACACAGAGATTAAATGATTTCCCCCCTAAAAATGTGCAGTGGAGAAGGTAATACTTTTATCAGCCCAGATTAGTGTCTGTGCATTTCCTGTCTGGCTGCATATGAATAATCAAACCAGTCAGAGGTTTATGGCAGCCAGTACAACCTGAGAGTGAAACTCCAAGCTAAACAGTTTACTGAAGAAGAAGAAAAGAAGAAGAGGAAGAAGAGGAAGAAGAAGAAGAAGAGGAACAATGTTACGACTGAGGTCGTAATGTGTTAATCTTGTCGTGTTACCGTCCCGTTCACTTTTCATATGTAAATAGGTGTGTGACAGGACCGATCGGGGATTGGTGGACTGTTCTCCCGTTCTAACCCGTGATTGGCTGCTGCTCGAGGACGTCTGCTATATAAGACAGCAAGATGGCGACGTGCGGTGCAGCTGGCTCACTCATCTTCCTCTTCTCCCAACAGGCCACACTTCCCTTTGGTTCCGGATCTTGGTTGTGTAAACTTCTGTTGAATAGTAGGGGTGGACTGCTGATTTTTGTTAACTCTGTTTTCTCCTGTTTTTAGTTAGGGAGGTAAGTCTTTGTATTTTGGTTTGTTTGTTTTGTTAGGTAAGCTGTACTCCCCAGTTAGGTTAACTTTTGTTTGTTGTGTTGGCCTAGGTTCACCCTGAAGCATTATCTTTGAGTGTCACATCATTTAAACGATTCCTATAAATAAATATCTTTTCTTATACTGAGCTCTGGTTGTGTTCGTGGCTACTTGGGACTTGGGGAAGATGGGTCCCTTTCCTGTTGTGTCTCAGGCCCCCTAGACTGGGCATAACATGAATTGGGGGCTCGTCCGTTTTCTTCTTGCGCTTCGTTTTGCGATAAGTTTGGTAAGTGTTCTTCTTTCTGGTTGGCAGCGTTCTTCGGTGTGTGGGGAAATTATGGAGTTTGCACTGGATGATTTTGTGACCAGTCCTTCTTGGGAAAAAATCGACAAATGCAAGAAAGCAGATTTGCTAATTATGGCTAATTACTATGATGTTCATGTGCCTTACAGTGCCCGGAAAGCAGAGCTCCGACATGCTCTGAGTGAGAGGTTGGTGGAGAAAGGTGTGTTGCCCAAATCAGCTGCGGCTGAGACTGTGAGTGAGGCGGCGGTAGACACACCTATGGCGAATGCGAAAGCGGCGGAGGTTGCTGGTGTGCTCGCTGCTGGTGTGCAGCCTGATCCGACCTCTGAGTCTTGCGGTAATATGTCCACAGAGGACCTCCGTTTAGCCCTTAAGATAAAGGAGGTGGAGAATAGAAATAAGGAGCTTGAGCTGCAAACAATGCACCTCCGTATCAGGGCTTTGGAGCTTGAAAAGGGAACACCTGTTACCTGTGTGCGCAATTACGCGTGCGCAGGCTCGTAAACAAGGTGAAGCTGAAGATTTGTCTGAGTCATTTATGGCTACACTAGATGAGAGAGAGCTACCCTGTTAAGTTCCCTCCACGAGTGAAAATGAGAAGGTGTTACCCTGTTCAAATGTGCCTGAACTGTTCCCCGCTGATACAGAGCTGTGTTTAAATGTGACTAGAAAAATGTTGATCACTGCTCAGGAAAATGATCTGTCTCTATCTGCATGTTTGCATGCTGCTACCGCTACTGAGGGAAGCCAACAACCTGTCATGTTTTTTCTTGCTAATGGTGTTTTAATGAGAAGGTGGAGCCCCAACTCCAGTGAGGTACACACTGTTAACCAGGTGGTAGTGCCGACAGAATATCGACCACAGGTGCTTAGCCTTGCTCATGACTCCAGCTTAGCTGGACATCTTGGTGTTAAAAAAACCTATCACCGTGTGTTGCGCAATTTCTTTTGGCCCAAATTGAAAACAGATGTTGTAAAATACTGTCGTTCCTGTCACACCTGTCAAGTTGTTGGAAAGCCTAACCAAACCGTCCCGCCTGCACCCGATCCCGGTGCTCGGAGAGCCCTTTGAACGAGTGTTAGTAGATTGTGTGGGTCCACTGCCGAAAACTAAATCTGGTCATCAGTACATTCTGACAGTAATGTGCGCTGCAACTAGATACCCTGAGGCCATTCCATTACGCACTCTAAAAGCCAAAACTATTGTGAAAGCCCTCATTAAGTTCTTCTCAACCTTTGGGTTACCTAAAACTATCCACACAGACCAAGGCACAAATTTCATGTCCAGGGTATTTGCACAGGTTATGTCAGAGCTTAAAGTAAAACACATAAAGTCCAGTCCTTACCATCCAGAATCCCAAGGTGCACTCGAGAGGTTCCATCAGATGTTAAAATCCATCTTACGGAAATTTTGCCTTGAGTCCAAACGAGAGTGGGATGAGGGTCTGCCTCTTCTATTATTTGCTGTCAGAGAAACTCCTCAGGAATCCCTACATTTCAGTCCATGTGACCTTGTGTTCGGCCATACAGTGCGTGGTCCCCTCCGGCTCCTCAAAGAAAAGTGGTTGTCAGAGTCACCGAGAGTTGAGCATAATGTGTTGGATTATGTCAGTTCTTTCTGTGAGCGTCTCCACCATGTATGTAAATTGGCCCGTGAAAATCTAGCCCAAGCTCAAGCTAAAATGAAGTGTTGTCATGACAAAAGATCTGTGTACCGTACTTTCCAACCGGGTGATAAAGTCCTGGTGCTGCTCCCGCTGCCTGGATCCAGTTTACAGTCTCAGTTCTCCGGTCCATACATGGTGGAGAGGAAAATCAACGATACAGATTATGTTGTTCAAACTCCAGATAGGAAAAGAAAATCCAGAGTCCGCCATGTTAACATGCTTAAACGTTATTTTTCCAGAGAGACTGCACCTCAGCCGCCCCCTGCTGTGTCGGTGATGTCCGTGTCTGCTGCTCCTCAGTACCATCCCTCCAAGGATGGGCTGTCAGAGAAAAGCGGTTCAATACCAGCCGCTCGCTTGAGAAATTCAGAGGTACTAAGTAATTTAGTGTCCTTTCTGACTCACTTGTCCGATTCTGCCCGTTCAGATATCATTAAACTGATTAACGATGACTTGATGCTCTTCTCTGATCACCCCCACCAAACTTCAGTTTTGTCTCACGATATTGACGTGGAGGGCTATAAACCCATTAAGCAGCATGCATACAGGGTTAACCCAACCAAACAAGCCATGATGCAGCAAGAGGTGAGTTACCTTGTAGAACCCTACACTCATTGATTGAGTGCATGCAGTTAGAGATGGTTCATAGAAAGTGAGACCTCTCACTGACCATTCATTTCCTGTATCAGTGTCACATGGTTTTTTGCCAAGGCCCCACCCCTTTAGGAGACTAGAAACAGTCTTTAGTCAATTCATTCTTATGGGAGAAACCAATGTGATCACAGAATATGACCAGCTCTCTTGCCCCATCATCACCAAGATACATAGTGGACCCATTTTTCACAAGATACATATTTTCCAAACATTCCGACACAAACATGGCATTTTTCAGACGCACAAATCAGGAGGAAATTAATTTTGTTCGAGACCTGTCTCTGTCTCAGCAACACGTTCTTCCCGTCTTGTTTCACAACGGACATTAAAGGACATTTAAATGGTCTTACAGGTGTAACCATGAATTAAAAGTTAAAACTCACATCAAAAAAATCTATCTGCTTTAATCCATTCACATGACATTGCAGCACTTCCAGACGAGGGAACTTTAACAGTAGTTAGCCTGCTGTAACTGTTTAGACTTTAGTGACTAAATGATGATTTATTTGTTGTTCTAGACTGCTGGCAATATTGAATAGAAAGTAAATCTGGCTGGATTACCCTTGAGTTCAAAGAAAAGTTACTTCTCCTAATCTTTATTCATGTAATCAAAACCAAAACACCATCTCATTTACTTTAAACCCTTGACGAGCTAATGTAGCCTTGCTACATTACCTTATAAATACTGATCTACCCATCAACTTCTGCCTTTGTAATGGACCTACTAAAATACATGTGTCGAATAAGCAGGCAGCACTCTAATATAAAGATCCAGAAAAAGTACTGCACATTCAGCTGTATTTCACTTCTTTTAATCAGTTAACTGAAACTGAGAACAGAGTACAACTATACACGAAACTGTCATGTTTAAAGGCTTCCCATAAACAGCTTAACAATGTCAACAGTAAAGGATTGTAAAATATCGGGACTGCATAAAACACTATTGTAGTAACAGGTAGTGCAAATGTATACAGAACACTATGGTTAAAGGCATTAGCACTGTATAGCAAAGGTAACATTAGCAGGGATCACTGGTCCACTGTTTGATTTGAATCTTGTAGAGATCCATTTATCAGACTCATCTTCTCCAAATAATGGTTCCCGCGTCCTTTACCAATTTGTCCCAATATATTTCCTTCTCTTTTTCTCATTGGATGTCTGTTTTTAAAGCATTTTGTCTTCCACTTGAAGATGACGATAACAACATGAATGTAGCAGCTGACACGCCCCATAATGCGACGCAACATGATTTCGGTTCCCAAACCCTGTTTAAACCAGAAGTATTAACTTAAAAAAAAAAAAGAGGAATTTTGCCCTAATTTTGGCGTGAGGATCACACTCAAAAGTCTGGGTAGCGTGAAGTAAAGAGTTGCACCATAGAGACAATGAGCATGTAAGAGGAATTGTAGTTGGTTGCCTCTTTATGTACAACACAAACACACATATGCACTACGTTGACTGCCAGCTTCTGGTTCACACATGGCATGGAACTCAAGGTTACCAGGCCTGCAGGGGCTCACTCAGCTCCAAGAAAATGTCTCAGAGCATCAGCACTTTCTTTTTATGACTGCCTCACACACACACACACACACACACACACACACACACACACACACACACACACACACACACACACACTCAAATTCACCCACAGAGCTTGCTAGTCGTTGCTGCGTGATCATTTGATATGGGTATCTGTATAAGCTAATGTTCTGTGTCTGTGACTGTGTGAGCAACGGGAAAAAAGCTTGTTTGTGTGTTTGTGCGCGAGTGTTTTGAGTTGATCCCACTGAAAGTCACCTCTGATAGCCATTATACACCCACACACTGAAATATCCCTCAATTTCTCTTACCCCCTACCAGCTCACTCCCCCACAACGCACACTAAACAGACATGGTTTGTTGCTATGTTTCTCTGATTTGCAGGGGATTTACAACTGTGCCACAGCCATATTAATAGGGTGGTATATACTTCAAGGACTAGACGGTGGATCTTAAGCACAGCAGTAGATCTGTGACGAGCTACAGTCAGCAATGAGCTCAAATTCTGAGGTTTGGGAATCAAAAAGTGATTCTGACCATCAATCATTTTTTCCCAACACGTATTATAATATATCTTGGGATTGAAGTCGAGGTGTGGCTCTTTGTGTGTGAGTGAATTTATGTATGTGCATGTTTCCTTGCTTTTGAGCATTATGTGTGGATCCGTGGCAGTCATTTGAGCGAGTGTATTGGTGCGCAATTACGCAGAGAGTGTGTGTCCACCTTTATTTGTATGTGTGTGAATTGTATGAGGCTGCAAATCACCTCTGTGCCTTTGTTGTGCACTGCCTGCCTCTCAGTCTGTGTTCTGTGATAGATCCTGACAAGCTGCTGTCTGAATTATTGATTCTCTGATCTGAAAGTTTGATGCTTAGCCTGCGGGTTGGATTAACCTGCCGACAGCACCGCCGTCTCCCCTCAGAGGTAACCACAGTACAGACACACAAATACTAATGCATATTCATGTGCATGTATGTCCACATGCACACACCAGACACCAGTTGACATGTTGGACCCTCGTCATAGCTCCAGACTACATGCAGTCTCCATTCTACTGATATAAGCAAACTGATATTTGATATATTTGCTGTTCTCTCTGTTTGATTGTACCCCTGACCCATATAAAAAGCTCTGGGTAGGTGGGTCTGATGGGTGGGGGATGTTCAGAGCAACATGGGAGACAAAAACTCTCCATATGAATGAAATTCTTAGGGAGGCTGCAACTATAAGGCTGTGTGAGCCAGCTCATCTTTTCAGAAGAAAATCCTCTTTAAATGAATAATTTTTTATGAATAAAACATTATGGAAGGGTATTGAAATAAAGATATTCAGCTAATAACATTTTGTTGCAGGTTTGCATACTTTTATGAAGTTGCATTCAAGAAGGTACTTCCACCAAAATGGTACCACAGACGTGCCTGCTGCTAGCTTGTACAAACTGTAAAGACAAGGCGAGACCATGTGTGTAACACTCACATACTGTGTAACTGTTATCTGTATTTCAGTCAGACAACTGATGTTTGAAATGTTTATCGCAGCAGTAAATACCTGTTACATGTTCGGCGTCCAGGCTCTGACCTTATCAGTCCCTGCTGATCGATTAACATAGAGATATTGAGGAGTGACGAGAAAAACACATAGCGGACACCCCAAAACCTAACAGAGTCAGAGCCTGACGCAGCTGATACGAGGATCTGCTATGTGTAGGCCTTGGCACCGTGTGGCCATTCCCCATTAGCACCTTGGCTGTGGGGGAATATTTTATCTAGTGTGTCAGTCCTCCTTTAGGCAAACTGTTAGATATTCTACAATGGTACTAATACCCAGCAAACCACCTGACATATAGTGACAGAAAAGACAGTAAAGTAGATATGAACATTTATTGAGCCTTAGATGCAGGAACTCATGAGCGTTTGCACTGAGAGGATCTCTTTTTTGTGAAGCCTGACATAGCGTTGATGCAGAGGAGGACCAGTGACCAAGGGATTTAAGAGTTGATGTCGGCAGATGGAGAGCTGCTGTTGTAGCTGCACCGATTCTCAGGGAGTGTGGGGAGTAGCGTTCCGGTGGTAGGCCACAGCTCAGGCAGAGATCACGCAACTTAGAGGAGAACCAGGATCTTGTTATGGGTTTGTAACTATCGACCTGAACAGGGGGGATGATGGATGGGTGAGAGGGCAAAGATGCAGAAATTTCATCATGGAAGAGAAAGGACAAAAGGTGGTATTAGTTCTAGTATTGATAATATGAGTGCCTTGGCAAGATCTGTCAGTCTTTGAGTGCTTGAGGAATATGGAACAACATGTGTTCTTCCATAGTTAAATCAGAAAAGGTGAGATAATGCTGTGGATTAAAGGAGAGAGACTTGGTGGTATATTCGGCACACCTGAGAAAGCCATAGACAGCCATTAGTAGAACTGCCTCTAACACTGAATCAACATACAGTGAAAAACAACCCTGTTGTAACCTTAACACAAACTTGTGCACAAGTGAAATACTGAGAGGCATTCTTTTATCATTGCCTGAAGGACGCACCTTTTTAAGGCTATTGAGGAGCAGTCGAATGGAAGGATTCCCGAGAAGGCTCTGGGATGCAGGGTCTTGGCATCGCAATGTGATTCAAATGAAAATACAACAAATGCACAAACTACGGAAACATTAACTGGTACAGGACTCAGTAGGAGACTGGCACAAAGGGAAGAAAAAACAAGCAGAATCATATGGTTTAATGGTGCTTTTGGCTAAACCAAATCGCATGTATTTGGAGGCAGAGCACAGAAGATCCTGCAGGGGCTTGGACATACTTAATCGAGAGTCATCTGAGTGAATGGAGGACATGGCAGGCTGGAGGGCTTGGCTTGGGGACACATGGTTTTGAACTCCTGGAATTTGAAGCAAGAGAGGGCATCAGCAATGCGATTTTCATGGCCTGGAATGAAGGTAGCTCTCAGAATGAAGTTATTTAAAACGCATGTCCAAGTCAAGCAACGCATGAGACTGTTTATGGTTGTAATTTTTTGAGCGGCCTTTGTTAATTATTTCAACTGTAGCGGCATTGTGACGACTATAGGGTAAAGTTCATAAAGAGCAGTGGACTTGGAACTGTCAAGGGACTTAATTTCAGTTGGTCAAACATGTCCAAACCATTCATCATTATAGAACCCCCCAAACTAACAGACAGAGCAGCGTCAGTAAAGAACCAGAGAGAATCAGAGGACTCAACGAAATCATTATAGAAGAAAGAAATACCATTCCACTCATCACAAAGCAAGGACCAGAAGCGCAGATCTGAGCAACAGCCATCATCTAAAATGACCGGATCAGATTCTTGACAGAGTTAGCCATAGTCAGCAAAGGAGAAACGAAGGAATGACTGTGAGAGATGATGTGCATAGCAAAGTTAAGATGACCCAACGGAGACAAAAGATCCTTCTTAGAGAGAACAACTCATCCTGTGGTAGAGAAGCCTGCATGAGTGCACTGTCAAGGGTTATACCAAGAAACTCCAACCGTGTGCTGGGACCTACAGTTTTCTTGTCTGAAAGAGTTACGCCTAACTCGTGAAAAAGGTTCTTTGCTGTGGAGATGCTGCGGGTCGGTGGGGCCGAGGGGAAGTCAACTACCAAAAAATCATCCAAAAGAAGCAAGACAAAGGTATTGTAGAGGATCCAGCATAGTGCTTCTGACAAGGTGTCAAATATGCGAGGGCTACTTTGGCAACCAAAGGTCAATTTGACAGAAAAATATTACTTAGAACACCATTTAACGCTGAAAAGATGCCATTGTGAGGGGGGGAAGTGGCATGACTTTGAAGGCATCTGTAATGTCTGCTTTCCCCAGCCACGCACCCCCCCCCCTGCTGACTGGATCATCTACACAGCATTATCAACAGATGCATAGTACAAGGAGAACAGTTCTAGATGAATTAAGCTGTTTATGCTCGGGATAGAGGAGTACACGTCTGTACACACAGACGTGCCTGCTGCTAGCTTGTACAAACTGTAAAGACATGGCGAGACCATGTGTGTGACACTCACACTACTGTGCAACTCTTATCTGTATTTGTGGAAATGTTAATCATTGTACTTACATATTCCTGCGAGAAAGGCAACAACTTGTTTCAACTCAGTGCTCACTTTGAGTGGAGCCTGCTTTGCCACCTGAGCAGAAGGTCTGACTTGGGCTGCACAAATCAGTCACTCAGTACCACTTTGTGGCACCAGTAGCTATAGTTCTGTTCACACCATGCATACATTTTTTTAATGGTTATCATATTATCCTGAAAATAAAATAGTCACATAGCCACTCACTATGACGCAAGTACATTCGATGGCTGATGATTGGTGTAGACGTCATGGGACCCGTGACACGGGCCAGAGGTCAGTGCATTGTAAATACTTCTAGCTCTCATTTGTGATGAGTGTTTTAAAAAGCAAAAGTATCATAGCAAAGGTAAACACTGAGCATTTTTAAGCTTTTGAAAACAGAAAGTGAAGATTGTTCAGGGGGCAGTAGCACAGACACTAAGGGCCTGATTTACTAAGATCCCAAATTAAGAGCGCTAAATTGCGTGCTTAAGCTAACAGATTGCACGTGTTGTTGGTGGGCGTGTTGCAGGTGATCTACTAAGATTGCCTGCGCAAATGACAACAGGTACAAAAGTGGTGGAGACCGCCCTATTTAAATGAGAGTTTTCCGTGCGTTACTGGTTTTCACCATGGAGGATTTGGGAGAGCAAAGAGACCACAAGTGCAAAATGAAATTTGAAGCCAAGGAATTGGAGGTATTAGTGGAAGAGGCAAATAGACATATTGCTGAGTTACAGCCAAGAAATCTGAATATAACCAGAAGAAATATATGGGAGGCTGTGAGAAAGTCAATGTTGTGGGTAAAAAAGAAGAACAACAGACGAAATTAAGAAAAGATGGCAAGATATACGAAGAAGAGCAAAGGAAAAAGTAGCTCATAATAAAACTTTGGGAAATAAAACAGATGGGGGACTGGCGGAAGAAACACCTCTGTCTAAAATTGAGCAGCAGGTGCAGTTAACTTTCTGCGATGAGCAGGTTATTGGAATACAGGGATATGACACGAGCCAGCATGACTTGAGCCAGACATTGCAGACCAAGGTAGGCCCATAATAACACAAATACATGTCTTTTATTGGATACATTTAATTTATTCAGATATTTACCAAATTAAAAAGTGAATGCGCTTCATGTGTTAACATTTAGTTGAATATGCACTTAAAAAGCGTAATTTCATTATTTATGAAAGTATTTTGCTCATGCATTTCCCAGAGGATTTTATTTTCCAGCAGTGGTGCAGAAGTGTGTGTGTTTCATTTTACAGCATCACAAATCAGCCCTTAGTTCATTTAGAAGCACCACAATAACCGCAGCCATTTGTGCGCAAAGCTGTGCCAGTTTAGACATGCCTTTCAAAAGTGCTAAATTTTTAGGTTTAATTTAAAAATTTAAATTGAAAGGTTTGGTAAATCACATTGCATGTACTAAATTAATCTATTTGCATCCACCCCTCCCAGTATTTTGCCCCTTTTACAGACGCAATCTTCGGTGCGCTTGGTTAGTAGATCAGCTTCAAAATGAGTTTGTGCTAACATGTTTGCGCACATTTTTACACCCGCAAACCTTTAGTAAATCAGGCCCTAAGACCCTGTTTAGATGGTGCAATTTTTTGTACCAAATGAAACACTTCCGTTGTGGTTCGGCCTTCCTTTTACATGACAACTGGCGCCCCTGAAACCACAAACTTTTCAAATTGGGTTCCAGAGTGCAATCTTTTGAAACCGCAACCTTCTTTCCAGCTGTGTAAACTGTCAAACTGCAAAACTTGTGAAAGTAGTGACTACACTAATGCTAATGCTAGCACAGGTCAGTGCATTCCACTACCACTACCAAACTCATGATTGAACACTCCACAGTGCGCCCAAAGCAAGTTGAATATGATGACAGTATACTGATGCAAAGTCGAGTGTTCGTATTTTAGAAGTCAAACTACAGCTGAATTTTTTTGAGGCTGCTTAGGGCTTAGCAGCAGCAGGAAGTTAACAACTTTAAGCAGCTCTGATGGTATGTCATTACAAAGTTACACTGCCAACTACCAGCCTGGCATGCATCACACAGTGCCTTTGGTTGTTTATGGAAATGCAAAGGAAAGACTTTTCCTTTTTTAGTAGGGCTGTTCTCGTCTAAATGTTGCCCGTCTGCTAATGTTAATGCTGTTAGCCTTAATGTTACGAGAACAGAGGCTTGCAGCCAGCAAGCACTCCATCAGCTTTTTTACGCCACTTGAAGTCATACCTGAGGAAATAATGACTGACAGACCACTGAGTGGACTTGCACTGATGAACATCCATCCTGATATTGGCATTGATCCGGAGGCTGTTCTGCAGATTTATGCAGCAGGGAGATGCAGAATGAACCTTAAATAGTTAGGAATACTTCTTTTTTATTTTTTCATCTGGCCTTTTGATTGTGATGTTTTTGCTGTGTGATGCTGCTGCTAAAGGAGAGAATCCATTGTTTGCTTTGCCAACTTTTACTGAACATTTCTCTGCGTTATATTCATATTGTATCCTGTTATTTTGCTGGCTGTAGTTTGTCAGGTCTGTTGGTTGGTATTTGAAATTAATGCGGGAGGCTAATCTGTGTTTTATGGTGATGATATGCAGGTAACATTAAAAAGATGCCTCTCTCTCTTGCTTGCTTACTGAGTAGACTGTGAGCGAGCAAGGCGCGTGCATGGGAACCTAGGCTTTAAAGGTAACCCTAACCAGATGGGCAGTTTTTGTGCGCACTATGAAATATAATCCCGCCAACCCGACTGGTTCCACTCACTCTCCCAGCCTACAGGCAGCTTGTGTTAGCCATGTCTCTGATGACTTTGTAGAAAATATTCAAATATACTTTACATTTGTCTTAGGTGGATATTAAGTTGTTAAATAAAACCAAACATGTGACTGTTGCCTTTCTTGAAGATTGTCTTTAGGGTGTGGACAACGGTAGCTCAGGAGGTAGCAGGGTTTGTCTGCTAATCAGAAAGTTTGTGGTTCATTTCCCAATTCATCTGTTTTGCGTATCAAAGTGTCCTTGGGTAAGATGCCGTACCCAAACTGTTTATGATGACTGTTCCTTCAGCGTATGTTAGGAGTTCTTGATGTTGTAAAGCGCTTTGAGTCGTCAAAAGTCTAGAAAGCATTATATAAATGCAATCCATTTAAAGTGTATGCTACTGCAGTTGAGCTGCCTCTTTGTTCCATTATCATCATGTTAATGACTAATG